>PQWD01002466.1:52052-203082 GCA_019425675.1 Leucinodes orbonalis | reverse complement strand
ACTTAAATTTTGTTTGATTTGCTTTGAAATCGATTATCCGGATTTTCGATTATACGAAATACCCCTGGTTTTATTTCATCCGGATAATCGGGATTCTACTGTATATATAATTTAAATGAATATCTTATGAGATATCGCAGTTTTAACTAACCTATATAAACGAAGTAGCGGGTTAAAGAGAGCGTTAGGCCAAAGTAACTATTCCACGCGGACGAAGTCGCACGCAAAAGCTAGTACAAAATAAAACTGAATTATATGTAACTTAAATTTGTTTGATTTGCTTTGAAATCGATTATCCGGATTTTCGATTATACGAAATACCCCTGGTTTTATTTCATCCGGATAATCGGGATTCTACTGTATATATAATCTCGGGTTGTTTTTTGTAGTAGGGATACATTTTGAGAAAAGTAATATGACATTGCCAGTATATTAAAATATTAATCTATTTTTAATACGGGAACAGTAACTTGCAACTCCAAGCCTACTACCACTACTACTGCTTGTAAATGCCTACCCAATCTCTGCGCCTCCTGTCGCCTCGAACCGCCGTGTGACGATATCTGTATCAGCACATTAGCCTCCGGCAAATCGAAACTGGTGTCGGCGACCTTGCTCACGAATATCGTGTTCACTTTTGGATTGAACTTGAAGTTCTGCAGGATCTGTATTCGTTCATTCTGCGACGTGGGACCGTAAATGTACGGCTTGTTCATCTTGACGGCGTAGTGGCGTAGGGCGAACACGTTGTCCGAGAACACAATGGTCTTGTCGCCGCGCCGCTCGTGGTAACGCACCAGAAACTGGCACGCACGGAACTTGGACGGGTTCATTACGTATAGCAACATTTTCTTGTTTATTCTGCAAATTTGAATTGATAGTTTTTTATTTATTATTAAGGAGTGTTCATAAATATATATGTATGTTCATATATATATATGTAACATAATATTTCAGATATGATTTAGGGACGGTCCCGGAGATGTAGGAACGATAGTGTGTCAGCTTGTGCGTTCGTTAGACGATCGCACAAGTAAGAGGAAAATATTAACATACCAATCCGAACTGGGCCTGCGTGGTGGGTCCCAATACTATGGAGCACAAAGCCATGCTTTCTGGGAGTGTTAGTCTGCCGTGGGACATTATAGACTAATGATGATAATTTGGGGGCGCCCAGATCCTAAATATTAGAAGTTAGAAGGACTTTGTTTCCAAGAGTAGAGCCAACCTACGCCATAAGAGCCCTCAATTGAAATCAAGCAGTGATAGTAATAGATAGTAGTTATTTAGTTAAAGAGAAAGACAGAGAGAAAACTGATGGCTAACTTCTTATATAATGACGCGAGAAGGACGTATGGCAAGAGTTACTTGCCGGAGTCTTCTCTATGGAATCAACTGCGATCCAATTGACAATAGTTTTCAACTTATTTTTATCTGACGATTCAAATACACAATGTGAAGACTTAATTGAATAAAAAAAATGTTTTTGAGTAAAATCAAACAACGCCACAATAACCATCAATCATTTAAGCAGAAATAGTAAACGATAAGTTAAAGAGAAAAGGTGACTAACTTCTGTATAAGGTACTCGCGGTAGAACTCCGGTGTCATGGGGCACCACACCTCGGCGCACTGCACTCGTGCGATGTACCCGTTGGCCTGCAGCTCCAGCCAATTCGCTTCATACAACTTCGGCCCGATCAAGAAGTTCAGGTCAGCGATCTTGTCGTCTTCACGAAGAAGAGTCGCCGTTAAACCTGATAGTTATTCATCATCATCAGCTCATTATACGTCCCCACCGAGAGGTTGCCCGTAAAGGGTGTATAGGCATTAGTCGTCCACGCGGTCCCAGTGAGGATTGACCCACCAAGAACCTTTGAATTACTTCGCAGGGGTGCGCCTCACGTTGGTTTCCTCACGATGTTTTCCTTCACCGTACGAGCGTCGGATAAACGTAAGTATAACATAATATAATTTAAAAGTCATTGGCATGTGGCGGGATTTGAACCTCCCCTCTCCAGATCGGAAGGCAATAATCCACACAAATGAGCCACCAACGCTCATTGTTGTCGGACGATGCACGACATAACGCTGTTAGTTATTATTTTTTATTAAAAAAATTGAAGTCAAGCAGACAGTTCACACTGTTATAGATTAATAACCTCTGTAGATATATTCCACGCACACGTCCGAATATCTTGACCGGTATAATAGTGTGGACCTAGCATCAATAGCAACACCAGCCCCTACTCTTGCCCCTGGAGCCATCGCCAGCTTTAATTGTTTTAATGTATGTCAACTGTGAGAACAATTATTTACGACCCATTTGGTGTTGCGGTTGAGGGTTCCGGGTTCGATCCCCGGGCAGTACAAACATTTGTGTGCATGAACATGTCTGTTTGTAATGGTCTGGGTGTTTTCTATGTATAATATGTATGTATTTACAAAAAAAATGTATATATATGTATGTTTATCCGTTGTTAAGTACCCATAATACAGGCTTAACGCTTAACTTGGGGCTAGATGGCGCTGTGTGAATGTCAGTGGATATTTATTTATTTATTTTATTTAATAATACAAATACGTACAGTATGAGTGAATGTTCCCCGGCCGTCGCGATTTATGCTATTCTCACTGCCATGGTAGTAAGTCAACTAAATACTTTCATGCTTGAAATAAATACTATTATTAAGATAAAGTCACATACCAATTTTAGCATGCGAATGTACTATAGTGAGCACACGTCGGAACATCTTCGCCGGTATGGTGTGGACCTCGTCCAGCACCACCAGCCCCCACTCTTGCGCCTGAAGCCACTTCATCGTCTGCTCCGCCTCCCACGACCGCCGCTGGCCGTGCGTGATCATCGAGTATGTTGTGATCAGGATGCCTGCACCCATTGGCTTGTCTTTCGCTTCCGATGTAAACCTTCACAATATTAATAAAGAGCTAAAATTAATTGAACTATTAATAAACAATTTTGATTAAGAAAATTACCGGTTATAAGGGACCTAACATCTGTTGTCTCGGTAGACAAAAAAGCTTTATATAAATCGTTTCAATGTTCTAACAGGGATGTTTGTTTTTTTCAAAATATCGAGATTTATATAAATCGTTTCAATGTCCTAACACGGATGTGTTTTTCAACCTATCGCAGTGAACTGCTAGACGTAGGTCTCTCTTTTTGTAAATTATACAGTGAACATACGTACAAACATACATATTATACATAGAAAACACCCAGACCATTACAGACATGTTCATGCACACAAATTTTGTACTGCCCGGGGATCGAACCCGGAACCCTTGGTATTGCGGCCGACCTCTCAACCGCAACACCAAATGGGTCGTCAAAGTCGGGTGTTCATCATCAGCTCATTAAATGTCTCCACCGAGGGGCACGAGCCTGCCCGTAAAGGGTGCATAGGCCTTAGTCGACCACGAGGGCCCAGTGCGGATTGGCCGACTTCACGCACACCCTAGTATCTCTTCGCAGGCAGGTTTCCTCACGTTTTCCCTCGCCGTAAGAGCGTCGGAAAAACGTACATAAAATTTCGACAATTCGACTGCTCAATTGAAAAAGCTTCGTTCATAATAACGTGTCATTATAGTATGCTCGTGCTTTTGATTTTGTATCTTTGGTTGATATTTCTTCGTGATTGTGTTAGTTTACCTGCATATCATGCTGTCGTCAGCCGTTGACCAGCATTTGAACTGCTGCTTCCACTGTTCGACGGAGACACCCGAGTTGCACAGCACTAGCGCACGTTTCGTACATACGGCTGTCACGCCCACCAGCGACTTGCCCGCACCACATGGAAGCACTATTACCAGACCTGATGACGACCAGACATACATTGCCTTTTTGCATACATGTAGACGTTAAACCTAAATTTTATTAAATTTCGACTTAAACACAGTGTCATAAGGTTCAAAATATGATTTTAAACAGAAGGCAGCCATCACGCCTCTACAAAAAATGTATTACACCTACTAACATTTAGTAATGTTTTAAGAACAAGAAAGTGTTTCGGGTTGACAGTAGGTTATCTATTACGTCTACAACATAATAAAATTGGAGTGTCTGTTTGTAATATTGAAAAAACATTTTTTTTCTTCATGCATATGAATATACGATACATACACCAAAACATATTTTTTAATTTTTGGTGTCTGTGTATTGGTCTGTATGTTCCGGGTAATCTCTGAAACAGCTGGATGGATTTGGACGAAACTTTTCTTGGCAAGTAGCTGATGTAATAAAGAAAAACATAAGCTACTTTTATGATGATGATGATGAACTTTTAATTTTGCATAAATAAAGCAATGTTTTACCATGCTTCGCGTAGCCTAACGAAGCGATTTTTTTAATGCGGAAGAATTTGTTATAACGCGAGTAATACCGCGGAGAACAGCTAGTTGAACATAAACATCGACTACCCACTCTTGGGAGAGTTTACCAATATTGATCATCTATTATAACTAACCTCGCTCTGCCATTGCCAAACATTTTCCTCAAACTCTTTTCTTGGTAGGGGCGCAGCACTGCCGTAGGTTTTAGATCGATATTGATATCCGGATTGACTGTGTCGTTTCGAAAATCGTATTCAGCCAGCAATGGGTGTTCCAATTCAATGCAACGTTTTTGAATCACCTGTCAAATACACCAAAAATAATAAAATTAAATAAGATTTTTTTTTCATAAATCATGGAAACTGATATGTTCATTGATATATTATATCAACGTTTTCTTATGACGATTTATTAGTAACGGTCCTTTAAAGGAATATCACCACTTTAATATTGTTATTTGAAATTCATGTCAGAGACACCCTAAACTAAATGCACCTCAATTTTGTCTGGATCAACTTCAAATGCGACAGCTGTGTTAGCAGCAATGTCAGTCGCTTCATCATCGTCATCGTCTTTATCCAGCTGCTGATAGAACTGGCTTATGTCGTCTGGCACGGCTCCGTTAGTGGCCACTTTATCATCTGCAAATATAGTTTATTTAACCAACTTCAAAAACTCAATTCGACTGTATATATGTTTTTTTTTTTCATTTTATTAGAGGATACAGACATAAGTATAGCCCAATTGAGCTACCTTTACACATGTTATTAGATGCGGTTCAAATTGGGACTATAAATAAATAGGGAAATAAGTTTTTAGGTCATATATAAGTGAATGAGATGAGATGGCAGATGTTAGGTTTATTATACCCGGTATAACCAGTACCTGGTAGTAGAGTTATCTGTGTTAAATTGTATTGAATTTTATACTTTAATAAAAGATTTTAAATATGTATTCTAATAATACAAATAAATATCCATTTATGTGAATGTCATCCCCATCTAGCCCCAAACTAAGCATATACCTGTAATAAGGATACTAAACTGATAAACATTCTTATATACTTTTTTTGTAAATATGTACATACGTATGGTACATAGAAAACACAAATGTTCATGCACACAAATGTTTGTACTGCCTTTATATCTGTTGGATATCTGTCTGCAGCAGTTAAATGGTTACATATTATACTTTACCTGGTTTAGCAGTGGCTGTGGATGGTTTGTTAGGCAGAGCTGATGATAGAAGTTCATCGTCGCCATCACGTCGCAATCTACATTGCTGAATAACTGGATCTTTGAGAAGTTTTTGTAATACCTCCACATGTTTGCTTTCTACCAAATACCTGAAAATTTAATTATACTTTATAAGTTTTATAACACACACACTTGTAGTTATAAGTCTAGCAAACTGTGTTATTGTAGGCAATTGTAAATATTATTTTTCATTTGTATTCATAACTGAGTCATATTAAATAATACTGTAGTATTTTAATAGCAGACAAATAGATAACATTAATAACTAAAAAAAATTCAATATAATAAATTAAGCAGTACCTGTTGTGTTTGAGTACAAGCTTCACTTTTCCATAGGACAATGTACAAAGTTGTATAAATTCAATGATACCAGCAGGCACAGTACACTTGCTGAGCCTTTGCAGATATTCAATGATGTCACCAGTCTGTAGTCCCACAGATACAGCAGCATAAAGACTGTACGCAGTCAGTTTGTACTCATGAATATGTTGTGGCCTGAATTATAAAAGAATTAAACACATTGGCTGATTGTATCATAATTTACTGATGTAAACAATTTTCACATGATTTATAAATTATTGGGCATTTAAGCTATTTTCAGGGTCATTATTATATTTAGGGTTTCGTAGCCAAATGGCAAAAAACGGAACCCTTATAGATTCGTCAAGTCTGTCTGTCTGTCCGTCCGAATAACACAACCCCTTTTTTCTCCGAAACTATAAACACTACATTAATCAAACTTTGTAAGTGTATGTATTCTATAAACTACTATTAGGTTTTGATAAGAAACTTGAAAAAATAATTATATATTTTGGGGTTCCCCATGCATTGAACTGAAACTCAAAATTTTCTTTTATTAAACCCCCCCCGTGTGTGATATCAATGTGTAGAGCTTGAAAAATGATATTAAGGTTTCTAATATAATTTTTTTTATAAATTGAATAGTTTGCGCGAGAGACACTTCCAAAGTTGAAAAAATTGTGTCCCCCTCTAATTTTTAAACTATGCGGTTGATAAAATCGAAAAAAAATTATGATGTACATTACCATGAAATCTAGCAACGAAATTAAGTTTGAACGATTTCTGGTGAGTAGTTTTTTTTATACGTCAAAAACGGTGAACCACTATTTTTGATATTAAAGCTGTAGTAGGTGCCTAATTAAATAAAAAATACTTTATTTTAAGTTACTTGCTGCTGCGGAAAGAATTCCGTGGAGAACCACGGGCGATTCTGTTTCGCACTTGGCCAATTTTTATATAAATGTTATTGAAGTTTGAGAGATTAGATTAACTTATAATCTGAAAATAACAACTAGCTCATAACATCCCATTGCAATGCATAGCCACATGGCACAGCTATGCAGAGGTGCAAGCCTAACACAAAATTTTGTCTTCAAACTAATCCCGCTATTACCAAACCAGCTATTATCAAAGGGAATTAGTGGGTATAATTAAGGGAAGTAGTTACTACATTCAGCCTGACTTTATTACCACCCAATTTCTTCAAACCTGCCACACAAACAATAATTATATTTTATGGAATTACCTGCAAACAGGTTCAGCTATAGCGATCAGAAAGTCATGAGCATGTTTGTAAACTGGGGAGAATGCTTCCAGAAATATGTGTCCATTTGGTGCAACCCATAAAGGACGACTTCCATTATCAGGCTTCAACTCCATTTGTTTTCTGTTGAACACAAATTTTTGGGCATATTAACAGATTTAACTTAATGAGCTGTGTTATAATATCAGTTTTAATGCCAGAAAATGTACACTAATTTGAAATTATCATCATTGATACAATGCTGATGACTGATTCACTGCTTACCAAACATTGGGACAAGAAAGATGTAGCTTTGTAGATTAATCACAAACCCTGCCATGTTTGTAATTATTTTCGCTTTTTGCACCACATTTTCATAAAATAAATCAACTTGTATGTAACATTTGCTATATGAAGCTAAAATCATTAGGTAGTATATGACTTATTTTTATGTTACCTATAATCTTTGGCTCCAAACTCATCTTCAGGCACTTGATCATTTTTCTCTGCATCTTGCAATGCAGCTCCTGGTACCCCAACATTCTCAGTATTGTCATCATCCACTAGATCTATTGTAACATCTTCTTCAATTTTTTTCTTTTTACCTAAACGCCATATAAATCTTTAGATTCTCATGTTATTTTCAGTAAGTTTAGAAGGTTAGGCAAAATAATACCTACCAGATCTATCACTCGATGCTTTAGAATCATATTTCTTTAATTTTTTCGGTGGTCCCATTATGAATTTTGGATCTGTTTGTATTAAATCTGAAGGGTGAATTGTTATTTTTAATGATCACAAAAAATATTCCATGTCCAATATAAAATTTATAAATAGTATTTTCATACTTACTATTATTTCACAAATATATATACATTTAAATTGTATGTTTCAGACACCTTTTCAGCACGTTTATTTTTCCACGCTAACAAACAAAATACAGAAAAAAAACTAATTGAAAACTAAGTACGAAATTGATCTGCATTTAGGTACGTAATACCAATAACATCGAATTCCTCCGAGCCACTGACAGTTGACACTACTGAGTTGATTAGCAGTGTTGCCAGCGCAAATTTTGAGGCGACCGTGTAAAAATTATCATATAAAAATATCCCAAAGACAAAAGAATATATATCCACTGATAATCACTAATCACTCAGGGACATTCAGCCCCAAATAGAGCCTGTAAATATGGATACTAATACTAAACCACGGAATAAAAATACATATATACTTTTTACACATTGATGTATTGATTGTTTTTACAAAATGACGTGATACAAAAGTAAGAAGAGTCTCGTACCTAAATTATAATAATTAAAAATAATTTAAATTACTATGGACTTCTTGGCGGGCAAGTGAAGTGTCATGGTCGTCGGTTTTGATTTATTTACTAAAATAAGTATTTCGAATGTTTATGTGTATTATTATTTTTTACTAAATACTTTATTTCACTTTTTCAAAACGAAATACAGAGAAAAAAAAATCAATCTCATTAAGTGCAATGGGCGGCCTTATCACAAGGCGATCTCTTTCAGGCAACCTAGGTTGGAGAAAGAAGAAAAAGTTAAAAAGGGGATTTTTGTGCAATTAGCTATAAAATAAAATAAAAATACTTTTATACTTTAATAAAAATACATAAATACACATTCATATTCATATTGAAATAAAAAGACAATAGGTAAAAGAATAAAATAAAAACAAAGGACAATAGCTACAGAATAAAAGGAATTTATACATATATCATAAGAAAAGTAGATAAAAATAAAATTGAACATACATAACAACAAAAAAAAAAAAAAAACAGTTAAATCAACTAAGAATAAGTAGTAAGTAAGTGCTTATTCAATTTACTTTTAAAGTTCTCGATTGAGTGACCTCGTCGAATCCCAACAGTCAATGCTTTTCACATGCACTGAAAAAGATTTATCAGTAAAACCTGTGGAATGGACTGGCGTTCCAAGCTGGAGGTTATCAGATGACGGCAAAGTACGTGAATGTGCATCTCCAAGGAACCTTAAACGGTCCTTAAGGTAAGAAGGAGCAGAAGGAAGAAAGAGAATATTGTAAAGCATGGACAGTATATGAGTATTCCGGCGGAGGTGAATTGACAGCCACTTGAGTTTGTTGCGAAATTCGGAAATGTGATCAATTTTTCTCAGACCATAAATTAATCTGATGCAGAAGTTTTGGAGTCTCTCAAGCTTATCCAATAGGGCCTCACTAAGGTCGAGATAACAGGTGTCAGCATAATCTAGTAAAGGAAGTAAAAGCGACATCGCTAACGCAGTCTTAGTGGAAATCGGTAAAAAGTTACGTAACCTTCTTAGAGCACCAGCAGACGCGAACAGTTTGCGGCTTACTTCTGTTACCTGGGTAGCCCAGGATAAGTTATTGTCAATAATTATACCCAAGTCCTTAAAAGTTTTATTAAAGGGTATAGCAGCTCCATCAAAAACAACTCCGGGTAATGTCTGTCATTTAATTTTAGAGGTCATCCTAGAACTACCAACCATAATCAACTGTGTTTTGCTAGGGTTCACTTTTAGCCCATGGTCGGAGCTCCACTGAGATATACGTTCTAAGTCAGTGTTGATCGTCTGTACGGCCGTTGCTAGATGTTCAAGAGGTGCCTGCGCATAGATCTGCAAATCATCTGCAGAAAGATGGCAGGAAGAAAGAAGGTTATTTGAGATAGAATTGATGAAACCAGAAAAAAGTAACGGAGATAAAACTTCACCGTGAGGAACACCAGCACTGACATCACACCAGGAAGACAGTGCATCCTCAACACAGATTCGCTGTCTTCGTCCAGTGAGATAGCTACAAAACCAGTGAACTACTGATGGAGATACGTTAAGAGAGCACAATATACCGAGAAGTATATCAGTATCTACTGTGTTGAAAGCATTGCTAAAATCAAGCAGTGCTAGCACAGTCAAATTCCCAACCTCCATGCCCAACCTGATGTCTTCCGTAATGTGGATCAAGGAAGTGGTTGTGCTGTGACCAGCACGGAAACCTGATTAGAAAGGATTAAGGAGATTATTTTTGGAAAGGAATTGGCTAAACTGATTATGAATCAAACGCTCAAGGACCTTGGAGAGAAAAGGAAGGATAACAATAGGACAATACTCGGCGAAGGATGCAGGATGAGGTTTTTTTGGTAAGGGTAAGATCTGAGCATCTTTCCACACCTTTGGAAAAACAGAACTAGATGCGGAGGTATTAAGGATATGGGGACTATGGAAGAATTATTTCAAGGATAGGAAGAATCATCTTTCGGCTAACCAAGTCACTTCCAACGGCATTTAAGGAAATTGATACGATGCTTTTTCTAACGTCACATGCTGTAAATTCACTGAAAACAAAGGGAGATTGACTAGGTAACGGGGTCTTTGTGAGTTGAGCTAATGTTTTTAATTTTGTGTTCTGATCAAAATTTGATGTGGCAGAGAAATGACAATTATTAGTGGATTATTAGCCATCCAATGTTCGTGAACAAGTGCAAGTGTTGGAAATGAAAACAGTATAACGGTCACTTTGAGTAGTCTCAAGAAGTACGCGTAAGGTATTAGTATATATGTATAAAAGTCCCTAATCTTTACTAACATTAGTAGGCACTCACATATCATCTATTATCATTATCATGATCATCACTCATCATTATGTTCGTCACTCATTTATTCATTAATCAAACAAAATAATATTTCAAAATGACGAGGCAGTGTAGTCTATGAGCTTAGCCTGTTCTAAACAGGACGAATAAAAAATACTATGTATTCAAAATTTAGAATTTGCTTTACAAACAGATTTTGACTTCTCGTTGTATTTTGAAAAGTTAAGGTAAAAATTGAATTAGTGTTTGCTGATAATGTATACTTACCAATCTATGTAAATCTGCATCTTATTCTTATTTGTTTATATTTTGTTTTGTTGTGATCAACATAACCTCTATTTGTAATATATAGACAATGTTCTTTTAATTCGTTCTATTTGGAACAGGCTAAGATCATATATGATACTGCCCATACATTTGTTTTTTAATTATTGATGATCATGATGATGCACGATATATGAATGTCGTCCCCATAAGTTTCAGTAAGTTGTGACAGGCGATATTGAATTGAAAATTTGATATTGAGTACAATCTTAGGAATATAATTTCATAAATAATGCATTTGGTTAATCATCATCATCACAGCCTCATATATCCACTTCAGAATGAAGGCCTCCATTAATGATTTCCACGTGAACTGAACCCTAGCAGTCGACATCCATCTGCTACATGCCACCTTAACCAGGTCATTCTTCCATCTTGTGGGGGATCGGTCTGCACTTCATTTTCCGTTACGTGGACGCCTATCAGCAATCGGTTCTACGTACTATGTGCACTGCTCTTACTTACGTACTCCAACTTTCTAATCTTATGTGCTGTATCGGTCACCCTAGTTCTTCTACGAATATCCTCGTTCCGAATCTTATTGCGTAGGGAAACACTTAACCTAGCCCTCTCCATAGCACGCTGAGCAACCTTGAGCCTATTCAAGAGGCCCTTAGTGAGCGGCCATGTTTCACGTCCGTTCGTCATAACTGGCAACACACACTGGTCAAAGACTTTCGTCTTGAGACACTGAGGTATTTTGGACGAAAAAATCTGTTGGAGGGCATGAAGCCTGCCCAAGTCTCGATCGAATCGAAGGCTTTCTCATAGTCCACAAACGCCAAACATAATGGCCGGTTTTACTCTCCGGTCTTCTCTATAACCTGCCGCAGTGTGTGTAAGTGATCTATGGTACTGAAGCCTTTGCGGAACCCGGTTTGTTCGAGGGGCTGGAAGTCGTCAAACCTACGCGCGAGACGTTTTGTGATGACTCTGGCGAACAACTCGTAAATATGGCCCAATAGCGTGATGGGGCTATAATTCTTCAATAAGATTTTATCGCCTTTTTTGAACAAATGCACCACCTCGCCATTGCTCGACACTTTTGGCGTCGCACCTTCACGGATTACGTAATTAAAGAGCTTCTGAAGGGTCTTGCACTGGCGTGCCATCTGCTTTCAAAAGCTTTGCGGTAATTCCGTCCTCTCTGGGGACTTTATTCACTTAAGCTGTTATAAAAACCATCCTAATCTTGCTCAAGGTGGTCTCCAGGATATCCTCGGAAAGATTTCGGGTTAACTTAGCTTCGGGTCTTCGGTAAAGCTTGAAGTGGGAATCTGTGTAGCGGTATATAACTCGCCGTAGACTTCTCAATCTCCTCAAAATCTCTGGTTTGGATGCGACTACAATTCCACTGTTGGTTTTCAGACTAGTCAACTGGCTTTGCCCAATAGACATGTACCTCGCAAATACCTTGGAACCTCTGTTCTGTTCGATCGCCTCTTTACAATGTTAGTTGGTAGTTTAACATATGTTTTAAGAGAGAAGCGGCCCGCACTCGCAGGTTACGTGAATAGGGACTGAGCGAACCTACAGGGACACGCGACGATGGCTCCCAATTGAACAATTTAACGTGCCTCTCACCATACGGTGATCGATACCGGTTTTCACGCTGGCGATCACAGACGTCGTTAAATATATGTCTTAGATGATCATGATGATGTCAATCTCATTTCGTGTGGAACCATCGGTAATCAACCAAGTCCATTTCCTCAGCGGCGGCTTCTTGAAAAAAGAGTTCATCATAAAGAGTCCCTTTTTCCATGAAATTGGCCAGCCGCTGTCCCCTGGGGTTCTTATTTCCAAATCCATATTTCCCCACTTTCACTCATAACCACTCCGAATGGGTATTGTTTTGAAGTCTCTCATAACGACCGTAAAGCTTGTCTTGGAGGTATGCATGACCTGAATGAGAAATCCGACACCATCCTGGGATAGCTGGTCGTCCTCACGGAAGTAAAACAGGTTCCCAGATTGCAGTATCCTCCCCCTCTCTTCGGACTTTACACAAACCAATTATGTTCCAATGCATCCCGCATGGCTCCGTTTCAAGTTCTAATAGCTTTTCGTCGGTCTTGAGTGTCCGCGTGTTATATGTTGTTTCTTTTGGTAGCTAGATTCTGAGCACCACTTGCCCCACCGTTTCCGTGCCGCTGGGGACTGGGGCCAATGCATATTTGTGCCTATCATTGGGGCAAATGCCATACTCAACACGCTTAGCATGCGGGTAGGTGAGCCCAGGGATACGCCAGTAGCGAATGGTAATGCTGCCCTACCCTAGGAAGAGTAGGGGTGTGGTGGGTGATAATTGTGTTTATTACTTTGCCATCACCACACGGCACGGTTTGTTATAGTTGTAAAATTGCACCACCTCTTTACGTAATATTTTTATGAATTGAAAGCTATTTTTATTAACTTGATACCTCTCAGCTCTTTCACGAGGTTTGTTGTATTGGAAAATCAATTTGTTTGACTATTATCAATACTTTCTAGTTTCCTATTTTTCAATAATGATTTATTAGCCAAGACAATTTTTTGTAAGGTAAATAGCATTTATAAAGCTTTAATTTGAACGTCTGCTATCGTTTCTGCGACATATGTGACCGGCCCACTGCTATACCAACTTGAGTTTTCTTACGAATATAATCGTTTCTGATTTTATCCCTGAGAGACACCCTGAGCATAACTTGCTCCATTGCCTGATGTTTTGAACTTGTGAACATCCCGCAGTAAGTGTTCATGTCTTAGCTGCGTTTGTTAGTACGTTCAAATCAACGATACACAGGATGATTCGTCGATGGCTCAAATACTTTTGTTTGGAAAGAGTTAGAGTTTGTTTTTTCCCCAAGGTGTTAATAAATGATTATCGGGCAAAATACCTCATGTGATCGTTAGCTTACACATGTGGATAGTGACTGCAGCAGTTATTGTTTTCATAGTGCACTCAAGTTGTTACAATAATTACCACAAACTTGTGACGTTATGTTTGTATACCTATGTGTTATGCTTGCATCACGTAATTCACTTTAGGGGGTATTGATCAAATTAAAACTATGTATTCATTATTGGTAGGTCATAATTTAATGCAGTTTTTTTATTATTAAACATTTGCTTCTGCGTTTACTTATTTATATGACAAATGGAATATTATTTGATTCTAGATTATAAATCTATTCTGTGAAACTACTTTAAACAACTTTTATATTTTCATCAGCATTTGTACAAGTACTTCTTTTCTACTTTCGTCTCGAAAATTAATGAGACTGTCATAATAATTACGATACTAACGGACACATTTCAACCACAACTCAATTTGAATTTGAGCCTATTAAACGAGTGACTATTACAGGACAGTGTAGTCTGTATGGTGTGACACAAAAACAATCATATTCACATCATATAGATTTATGAAACATCTTTGACACATAAATTGAATGTTGGAACAATGAATGGCATATTTCAGTCCTATTGAGCATGAATGACCGCGTCTGCGCCAAGGTCGTCTGCATTATGCATCGCTAGCGGATTACATTTACAATTGGAACTCATTAAAATGCACTTGCAATTTAGATATGCAGACAACCTTGTCGCTCTTTATAACCAGTCCCTACCTTGGAAATATTGTATTATAGTTCACACTTTGTATAAATAATATTATTTTTATATTATTTACAATATATATATTTATTTATACTTACAAGTTAAACTGGTTTATACAGAGACGCGGTCAATGAAAATTAATCTTCAAAGTTTCCACTCCACACATATTCTACTGAAGGCAATTAAATGTATTATTGACAACGGTACAACAATTATTTCATGTAGAATATGTGTTTCCGTCAAACATAAGATAAATAATATATATACATCCTAATTTAAAACTAAGTCAACCAATATGTTTTAATTTAAACAATGTCTATTCCCTAATGAGATTTCTATTCAATTGCAAATTGTAATATCAGTCACTAGTAGTAGTTATTGTCGCACGACAATAGGTACGTCAGCGAGGCGAGTGAGGTGAGGGAGCACGAGGTGCCGTGGCGGGAGCAGCGGGACACTCATTAGTACTGAGAATATTTCAACATAAATATGGAATGTAGTAAACACTCAATCGAAAAGACCCTCGGATTCTGGCATTCGGCCATCATTAATCTAATATTTACAATAAAATAGCACTATTCTTTGTAAATTAATATTCCTCGCTTTTACTGTACTGATATGCATTCTTCCACATACACATAATTACAAACAAATATAAAAGTTGTTTAAACACAGACTCGGAGCAGGTATAAATCAAAGTTTTGAACGGGCCATGTGAACATGATACCGTACACTGCAGACTGCTCACTATTGACTGACCTCTCTCATAATATACAATATCATCGTAGGTTACAATCGAAAGTTTCATTAAATATTATATACTTTAATTGTTTCTATTTGAATTAATTTTACCTAAGACAACATATGTACTCGAACGTGTAGACTCCGTAGCGTTTATATGTTTTTGTTTATTTTATCTCAGTCTAGTTACGCGAAAGTCATTACGGCGCGAGAACACTGGGCGCGGGGGCGCGTCGCACACAGTTGTGTCGGCGGACGCCGAATAAATAAATAGCAAGTCTATAATACTGCGGGACGGTGTGCGCGGCGGGTGCGGGCGGCGAGCGGCGAGCGTCGTCCCGGCAATGGAATGTAAGCGTGATATGGGTGCGGGGCGGCGGTGGCGGCGGCGGGGTGGCGGCGGTCACCTCGTCGGGCGGGGGCGGCGGGGCGCGCGCGCGCGGCACCATGACGCAGGGGCGCGGCGGCGCGCACGCGGGCGCCGGCCGCGCGCCCATGCGCACCCCACCGCGTCGCCTTCTGCAGCAGCCCGTCCTTCTTGCCCACCACCACGCCCACGCCGCGCCGCGCGCACACGCCCTCCGCGCCGCCCGCCCACTCCGGCACGTCGCTCACGCACTTGTTCGGTGGCGGCTGGAAGCTGCTTCTCGTCAGCTCGGCTTGCTGCAACCAAACAGTCTGTATATATAAAGGTAGATACGCCATCCGTGCCTCAACAACGAACCGCCAAAGAGAGTACAGTTGCAGGCTCTTTGTTTAGGTAAATGTACGCTCATTCGAAATATGTGTATGTGTGCTGTCGCTGCATTCGGAACACTTTTGTCAGTTGTTTTGTGAACATATCACGAAGCTATACTTTTTACATCATTGGCTGCAACACACACACGTTCATTATAATGAAACAAGTTATGAATGTAATGAAAAAATGCAAAGGTTATACGTGAAGTTTGCCAATCCGCACTGGACGACGACGACTTTACACCCTTTACGGGTAGGCTCGTGCCACTCGGTGGGGAAGTATAATGAGCTGATGATGAAGTTTTGAATACTAACTTTAATAGTAAGTAGCAACTGTCACCTCTAATACACCACGTTAAACGTGACTACAGTGATGTTGATAACTTGTGTCGCAAATTTTTAAAGAAAAAGTTATCTAATTTATTTTTAAACTCTTTAGCCCGGAACACAGCTGTATAAAAACTATTACTGGGAGAGAGATTAAGATTCTCACGACCTTATTCACGGTCTTTCCCTAATACAATGCATGCTGCATTGTATTTGGGAAAGTCAAATTTTAGTACGTCTTTTATCAAGCTGTACTTTAGACTCAACTCAAGGCTGCGAGTAGCTCTTGATAGCCAAACACAATCTCGGAGTCTATGGCTCGTATTCCAGAACGAAACTCAAGCTTCTGCTTCATCTTTACTTAAATAGAGTTAGGGATGTCGCTATCTATCGTATATAACGTCCCTTTCTTACTCAACTTAAAGATCAACGTGGAGTCTCTATCTATAATTCGGGCCTATGAGGTATAGATATATATATAAAGACGTTTGTGTCGAAGTATATATGCACCACACCAGAACACCAAAAGAGTGGCTACTTGTTGATTTTAACTGAAGTGCAAGAGTAAATATTATGTGCGCTGTTTCGAACGAATTTCGATGCGAGATTTCGTTTTGGCGGTGAGTTCACTTCACAAATAGTGATTTTTTCTGAGTTTAATTCCTGAATTGTGTTTCAAAAAGCCTACAACGTCCAACTTTCGGGCAAAGGTCATTCATTACAGCATCGTTATCGGGTGATTAGGCCGTGACCCACTTCGCGAACTATGGGGATTAGTGAATTGGTGGGCGTTAAAGACTATTCTATGTATTTTACTAAGTTGCAGCTACTAAACAAAGATCAACGACTTGAACGTGCCATCCGAATAATTTTCATCCAATGACCAAACATTGTTATAATAGCCTAACTCGCAGCTAAAAGGTAAGAAAGTAACTATTACTGGATACCGTGATTTCAAATCTCAACCTCACAAGTTACCTTCTACATTGTGATCTGATTTTGGAATGTTCAAAAAAATAACTAGTGTAGTAGTAGTCGGCTGTAGCCAAATAACATCAGGAAAGCCAGCTTACTATGTAATACGTATCATAAATAAATATCCAATAGCTACGAATAACAACTTCAAAAGTTTAATTTCTACTTATATGGGTCTTATTAAACAGCCTCATTTCACCTAAACTGTTTATATGTATATGTGTTTATAAACATGTCTTTATAACTGGCTAAGCGGTTTATTCATGCCTACTAAAAATTTAAATTTATTTTGTATGGAATAATTGACAGCCAAATTCTTATCTTGACTCTTAGGCTCGTTGTCATAACGGCTAGCGCGTTAGTCGCTTGGACAAGTTAAGCTAATATCGTGTTCATTCAGATGGGTGTCTGAAACATGTCACAAGTATCTCCGTGTTTCGGTAGGAGTGGAAGAGTCATAAAACATATATCATAATAACAATTGACGATCGAAAAGTATCTTTAAAAGATAATTTTTTATAAGGATATTTTGAGTCTGAGTTTCGAGTGTTAGTCTTTGGGCTCCATCTCCCCATAGCTATGCTGTGTAGAAAAGCCTATGACTTGCTAATTTATGAGATATTGTTCATAAAAACTCAATCGCACGAGACAAGCGAATATCCCCGATCGCATCGAAATGCGATATCGAAAATTATTATATCGAGACCCTTCGTGCTTCGGAAGGCACGTTAAGCCGTATGTATCTGCTACTTAGACTATTATTAGTCTTTTAACATGAGGAGAACTCTCGACTGCTTTGAGTTCTCGTGGTCGGTTACGACCTGCTCTATAGCCATGCTGCCTTGCAGAGCGTCGTTATTGGCTATTGAATGATAATGTCTTGTTTGTATGTACTTGATAATAGACCTTTTACGTGCTTAGAAACAATAAACTAACTAGATGCTCTCTACACACAAAAAGTGATCGCGGCAAAAGTCTGCCCATCGCGTCAGTTGGGCGGAATTTGCATTCATAAACACGTCGCTTGCTACATGTCATTGTGACATAGTAGTATGCTCATGCTTTTGTACTCTCGCGTTGAGGTCAACATTTTAATAAATAATTTTATTTCATAAATATAACGATAAGTCAACAATTTTTTGGTAGATATTTCTTCGTGACGACCCATTTGGTGTAATGGTTGAGACGTCGGCTACTACACCAAAAAGTACACAAGTATGTTTATCCGTTGTTTAGTACCCATACAGACTTCACACTTAACTTTGGGCTAGGTGACGCTGTGTGACTGTGATGTCAGTGTATTATTTATTGTGCACGTAGTTAGTTTGTTTATCTAAGCTGATCAGTGTCAAACATCGGTGTATACCTGATAAGGGACTCGTAACTGTAAATGTGCGTCTTGTCCGTACTCGCCGTCTGGCAGCTGTATACTGGGCGGCAGGCCAAGCCTCTCGGCCGCGGCGGCAGACCGCGCGCGCGTCTCCTGCTCCACCATCTCCTGAATACGCCCCACCATCGCTTGCAGCGTCTGCTGCTTCTCCCATTCCCTGGAAATGTTGAACTTTACATTAATACGTGAATAGTGTCTTTGGGTAGAATATCATTAGCCAATAACATCTCATTGTAGCATAACTATGGGGAGTTTTAGCTGTAACCTACCATACAGGCCCAGTACGGATTGATGGGTGTTACGACTACCATCCTATCAATAGCTGGGGCCGTTTAACGTGCTTCTGAAGCTCTGGAACCTTCATTGAGTTTTATAAATATTGGGAAAACCAAAGCAGGAAAGCTTTGGGCTCACATAAGAGTTCTGTGCTTGTTAGTTCATCTCCTCAGAAGAGAGTGGGTAGGACCGATTAAAAAAAGCCTTTAAAGGGTTTGCTTTCTCCAACACGCTTGCCAAACCTTATCGTGAAGGACACACGGTAAAGTTTTTCAACTCTTTTGAATAACTTTGATTTGACAAAAGATGCTTTCAGTGTTGGGGATATGAGAGGATATATCTTTGGATATACCTTACATCAATTTGCGGGGTTCCGAATCTATGTAGCAAACAAGCTCTTTCAACGCTCCATTTAGGCCAGCGTGTCGGTTTTCTGTCCAAAACCACTGACATGATCCAAGTAATAAGGCGAGCTTTATCCAGCATTGGGCAAAGTAGGTTTTCATCAAGTCATAAGAATGTTCATCATCATCATCATCATCATCAGCTCATCAAACGTCCCCACCGAGGGGCACGAGCCTACCCGTATAGGGTGATTAGGCCTTAGTCGTCCACGCGGGCCCAGTGCGGATTGGACGACTTCACACACAACTTCGAATCTCTTCGCAGGCGTGCATGAAGGTTTCCTCACGATGTTTTCCTTCACCGTAAAGCGTCGGATAACGTACATATATTTTCGAAAATTCGAAAATACATTGGTACGTGTCGGATTTGAACCTCAGCCTTCCCGGTAGGAAGGCGATAGTCCACACCACTGAGCCACCGACGTATTATTATCAAGTATTCGGTACCTACATAAGTTTTTTTATTGTATCTGTTGAAATGTAAAAAAAATACCACTCGAATGTCTCGCATATCCCATTGATTCGATTTCGATTTACTGGCTTTATATGCGGATCCCTAAATGATAAACAAAGGAACTTCTGTTGACAAATATACCCAGACAGTCCAATGTAAGTACGTAAAAAATTAGAATTTTCCTAGCCGTCCAGTGAACCCATGAATCGAGTAAGACAGTATTAAGACAAATTTAGCGAAATACCATCAAGGAATTCGGCATATTATAACGGTTAGATAAGGTGGTTTCAGTTATTAATACCTTTTAACAATCATGGGACAAATTTGTATCAAAGGGATACGCCAGTAAACGGCTTTAAAATATTTTTTTGAGTACGAGTAACTAAGAATCAGTCGGTTACAGTAATTAATTAACTTTATGACCAATAAATTTAAAGGATCTTTGAATACCATCTCGAAAGCATCGTGATGACTTGGTAGAAAAAGGTGAGATACATAGTTACCTACCCATTTTGATGTCTTGTAACGAAGTCATCCTCAAGGTAATCTCTTGAGTTGTTCTTAGGTAGCAGTTTGCGTTTGTTGTGTGGACTGTCATTGGAAAATGTTTTTTGATAAATCATGTTTTGAATACTATTTAAAGACGACGCAAAGTGCACTGCATAAAGTCAGGGGACACAATCATCTATATAATTTTAATATAGCATTTCTGTGAAATGTCTTTGATTTACACCAAATCATTATTACCAATCAACGCATGCACGTGTTGAATGATAGTACCTAAATTGTGACTTACCATAAATTATCAATTCAACTAATAATTGTATGAAATAGGTGTCAATGCACATGCATTGTAGAGTTAATTATTGGTAGCATTATCAATATAATGCCAGAGCGGACGTTGGATTTACTAATTAAGATCCAAATTACGGTCTTTATGATTTTGAAGTAATTACCTTAATAGTGTGATAATATATTGTGACCTTGCTAAGTGGTTGGTGTAATTAAGAAAATGGTTTATCAGTATCTACATTCCATTTATAAATAATGGTCATATTTGTATTATATTGTGACTTCTGTTGTAACAACATCACTACAATGTTTGCAGTCATAGGTATGTAGATAACCTTAAACAGATAGCTATCGCTATTATTGTTTACAGAATACGGTTAAGGCACAAAGGAGGACATTTTGTTTATAGAAATAGAACATTCAATACGTTCTCTGCTTCATCATAACAGGGTTTTTACAGTTTTTATATCAGATAAAGGCTTCTCTACGTCATAGTTAGATCCGTATCTATTGAAGACGATTGCATAATTCCATTTCCCTTGCTCAGATTTCAACTGAATTTAAATGGTGCATTAAAGGAGCACTATTACTGATATGCTTGGGACACCTAAACTTTTCTATTATGTCTTTCACAACAAATATTTTTTTTTAACGAGTTGTGCATTTTAAAGGAGCAAAGACGTCTTTCTGGTCCAATTCATTCATTTAGTAGGGATGTTGACTGACAGATCAACAGACATACTTTTTCGATCTTCAAAACCATTACACTCCATATCCTTAGATTTTTAAAATAGGTGTATAATCATAACTATGGTTTGAGATGTAACGTAGATAGATAGGTCTGTTATTTTCCGATGACAGAATATAATCGCTTTATTACCCTATGTAATAAGTTGCTTGTTTCATTATTCTTGAGAAATTGGAAGGTTGCTAATCCTTTTCCTTTTACAAATACTTAAGCCTAGGTTTTTCCTTTAATAAATACCTAAGTAGCGGCCGCATAAATAACGGTTTGATAATAAGCTTATTTGTTAAGAGCATGCGATTATTGTAAATGTTTTATAAGTGAAATAAACGTTATATTTTTATTATTGAAATTCAATAAATTCATACTAAGCATTTCAGATTTGCTTTTGCGATGATATGTCAGAGTCAACATCCCAATTGTGCTACAGCAGGCACTCGAATTGAATTTAGACGATTCGTCGTTTGAGCGAAAATTAAAAAAATATAAACATATTACATTGATTATTGCCAATTGGTAGGTCACTATGTTAAAGTCGACTCTGGCGCTTTCATACCGAAGTTATACTCCATAGATCAGCTACAAATTAAGTTAAGAGGGACAGTGTTCATTTAGGTTGTTGCCTTTAATAGGCCTTATCTTCGTAATGAAATTCGTCTCTTACGTAGGATGATCAAGTGTTTTAAGTATTCTTCACTTATCTCTGTCTACATCAACCGAAAATCATCCTGTTCAGATAAGAACAGTCATGGCGTCACAAAGCTTGGGATTTATTGTGTAGGAGTGTGTTTAGGGTGTAGGATGTGTGTATTTATAGAGTATAGGTACATCCTGTTTGAATAAGAATTGAAATGTTTTATTCCTATATTTATTTTAATTTATCATTAGGTTGCCTGGCAGAGATCGATCGTAGCGATGAGGCCGTCCATGCCCACTGAATTGGTTTAATGTTTTTACATGTGTATTTGATCACCATCAGCCTATAACTCCCACTGTAGGGACAGACCTTTCCACAATGGGTATGGCAGCGTGAAACTGGCAGAAATAGTGTATCAGAAAACACGTGATGGCAAGGGACGAAAAATGTTAGGCCTAAAACGGCGATTTTCGTTAATATATTTTCACTGCAGCATGAGAGTTTTTTTAACATATCCTATTTAAAACAATTTCATATTATTATATATTTGGGACCAAGTCTTCTTCTTTATTTGGTGTGACCATCGCGTATTTTCTGAGAGGATTTTTGTGCCAGTTTCAGCATCATAGATTTAGTCTTAACCCACAAAGCGGGCCCAGTAAAAATTGGTTTTTAAGACCTTTCCAGCTTGGCCTTCCGAAGCACGGAGGGATTTGACATAATATATTTTTTTGAGATGAGATTGTTGTATATAATTGTGTATGATAAGTATGAATTTATTCATACTTACAATGTGGAATGGTGGTGTCTGTGATCGTGCCGCAGGCGCGGTCCCCCGGCGCGCCCAGCCGCTCCATGCCCGCGCACCCCGGCACTTGTACCGAGAGCATCTGCAAATCACAACACACTGCTCTCACTTATGTGGTCCTCGTCGCCAATATTACACTTAACTTAGAGGTATACGTAACTACGTGTTCTAGGAGTGGCTGAGGATATCTGCCTGATAACTGACCCTACCAATAATGGATTTTCTATTGTTATTCCAGCCTTTGACCAACTTAAATGTGATGTAAGAGTAATTAATAATTTTGTTGCCGGTGAAGGTTGGATGACAAAAGTGTTCTTTTGGGATTTCTAACTGAAAATGAACTAGACATAAAACTTATCAAAGTTCACTGCTGGATATATCCAACAGTGGACTTTGATAAGTTTAGCCTCCTAAATAATAATAGAAAGTGTTAATTTTAAGAAAAGCTTATTAAATTTATTGCCGATCAGTTGATCATGGTAAAATATAATAATGTAAGGCACTTTATGATATATTTTGTCTAATTATTTAAGAATTTTGTTTTGAATTCAGAAACCCGGAATTTTGGCTTATATAGCAATTAATTAGCTTAATGGCCATTGAAAAGGGGCATACATTTCTATAAGACATACTTTTAGGTTCTTGTATATTTTATACTCGTTAAAAAATGGATAATTATATAACATATTATAAAATTATATGTTTAATAAGAAGAGTTCAGTTCATCAATTCTTTGTGGTGATTTTCCACTTGTGCTATGCACAACCACATAATTCTTTTTAGACACACATTGTGATATGAGACAATATATACCTATAAATAGTTGTTGATCAAATAGGTGCCTTAATTTGATGTAAACTTGTAACAATCAAGTTTTATTATGTAAATACACAGCCCATTACAGCACTTGTTCACTATCGATTATGTCTTTTGCACAAATTGATAAAATATACTTTTTACAAAAGTTCCTTTAACTTTCTAATAGCACTGAAAGATACAGTCAACATACAGTTGATTTTTTATTATGTTTTCAATTATTCCAGTTAAAAGGTTTGCTATGGCTCACGCACAATGGTCTACTTCAAGAACATTTGTTTAATATTTATCTGATTGTTGGATTGGTTGGTATCCTCAGTCCAACATTTCCACTATTTAATGTTTTCATGCTTACACCAGATTTCTGTGACTAGATTTATGTTACGATGTTGGGATTATAAAGATTTCAATCAAATGTTATTTACATATTATCCTAATTTTTATTGATTGTGCTATGAATGTAATTGCACTAGTGGTATTTTAATAGTAGTAGATTAGGCGGGAGGTTGTTATAATGGTAGAAAAAAAAAATGTCTTGAATGAATGTTGTGATGTTGTAGGAAACAATGTAATGATACTGTTCTAGTTGGACAAACATTATGTTCACATCTGACTGTTTCGGATATAAAAATCTCATATTTACAGTTTTTATTTTTCATAGTTAGGATGGGATTTTATTGTGTAATCAAATGCAGCTGTCATAAAATAAATCAGTGTGTTATTACAAGCAGCGCTACTTTGATTATCCCATGATGTCCCAACTTAACATAGTAAAATTGAAAACATTGTCACTTAAAAGTTCTTGCAGTAAATAAATATTTAGATGTTTTTCAATTCTATATTTAAAACATTATAGATTTATTGTTCCCTCTTTGACAATCACAAAGAAAACATAAGAAACATCTGACTGTTTAATCAAGAATGAGACAAATAAAAGACATGCCTGGCCGGTAGCTTAAGAATAAGACTTATGTCAACAACATAAGGTTCAAGTAACATGATTTGGTATGTTTAATGCAAACATAATATGACTAACACTTTGATAACCATTATCACAAACATCAACTCTGTAAGGATAATGTAATATATAGTTTCATATATATATAATATTTAAAAAACAACACAATAATATTGGAGGACTAGAATATTTTGTATAAGAGAATGGATTTGGTCATATTATCGAATAATGTACATCACGATTTTGATATGGCGAGAGGTGATTACGGAACTGTCTGTCATGAAAATTTATTTAAATTCACACAAACAACGTCTGGGTGTGACGTTGCTATCGGCGCGCCTCTTATCACTTGGCACGCTCCCGCCGTCTCGCGGCCGTCCGAGCTGCCTTGGGCCTCACTCGCCTTCTTTACTAAAACATTCCTTTTACAATGTTTCATTCTGACTTTCTTATAATGTTAATATACCAAGAACTGCGACCTTAACATTTATTTGCTCGTGTTCTAATATATATATTTATACTTAACACAAGCTCATTTTATTAATCTGTTTACAGAGTAGAGGTTATTCACTAAGTCACAAATATATTAAGAACTGTCCTGTTCATAGTTACTACTTACTATTTGAATCAGTGTCGTCCACAATTTTTGTAGGTTTTCCACCTATTGATGACAGCTAGTGATGCTTGTGTCAATGAATCCGATGACACCTTTATCAAGTCACTTGTAGAAATATCACTTATCTACCATTTAGCTTGATAGATATTCCACACTTGCACTGATATTCGCGATATTCTTTCGAAGCTTAGAATATTTTAAACAAAACAATCACAGAGCACTGTACGGAGAATACAACACCCGTAAAGCGTATTTACAATAATTATCTAGGTTTCATTCACTAAAAATAAAAATATGTTTTCCAATGTAATAACACTATAAAAATAAATTATTTATAAAATAAGAATAACATAGAAATTCCACTATCGCGTATTTTGTGATAGAGTTGCTTAACTCTTTTCATATTGGCAGGAAAACGCCTACCATCGAGCGAGTCTTGTTGTTCAATGACGCGGACGCGGCGCGGTGTTCGCAGTCGCGTCGTAGCGGGGAGATCGGCGGGCGGGCGGTGCACCGGCTGCCCGATGTCGCCGCACACTACTTCACAACGTGTATCGTTACTCAATACATATAAACAATCTGTCTAGGTACGTTTGTGTGCTCAATCGGTACTTCGATCGGGTGGGTACGTGATACGCCACGGTGAGAAGTGTGCGTTTTGTTAGACGATGGTGAGCGTAGCGCATGTGTCGTTACATATGAAAAGGCACACATGTAAAGCAAGCTCGATTGCTGCCACCGTTGTCGGCGTATAATATGTATGCGCACCTATAATTGTAATAGTGAGCGATGACGCGTTTGTCGGCTCGAGACGAGACGGTTGGCATTGCTCAATGATCGAGTTGTAGCCGTAAAGTTGTACGTAACCAGCTAGAGTAAGTATCAAGCTTCTGTTCCAATCTTTAATTTCGCAAATTAATGGAAGTAGGTATAGGTAATAATAAATAGTAAATAATTCAACACAAATAATATTTGGTGTATACCTATGGAGTTACTTAATATTTATATATTATGCATTATGTAGCATACAGGGTTTTATACCATACTTGCATTATTAATATATATTTCCTTACAAAATTAGATAAGTTATTTATGTACATGTAATAATTAATATAGGTATCTACCGGCATCAGTGACCGGGTGTGAGATTATATTATTCATGTGTTGACCTGAAACTTATCTTCCCTGCCAGTCATTGCTGGGTACAAAGTATGTAAATGATTTGGAGTGGACAGAGTTAGGAATCTAAAAATATCATAAAACACAATGCAATGCCAGATAAGAATTATTGTACATACAATCATTAGGTATTATTTCTTTTTAACCTATCGCCGTTTACTGCTGGACATATGTCTCTCCCATTCTGCGCCAAATATCCTATGCTTTTCTCATACAGCCTCCACCAGCTACGTTTCGCATGATCGTTCCATTGAGCATTCGGGCCGGAGGGCGTCCTACGATACGTTTGACAAAACGCGGTCTGCATTCCATTCCTCGTCTACTTCTGCCACTACTACATTACAGATGCGCCGAGTTACACTTTTGCGAGTATCAAGTACCGAGTTTATTATTTTATCAATCGAGTATTCGGCCGAGTAACTCGGTTCAATCAAACTCCCATTTCGCGCGCGTATCGTGAGCACATGATCACGATAGATAACCAACCGATATCGATGGTGGAAAATAATGGGTTCCAAAGATGAATGAATGAATTAACCTTCAAACTCAAATACCTCGTAGAAAATGAATGAACGAATGAATCATTTACTCGGATTCTTAAACTAAATTACTGACAAATACTTTATGAATAACACTGTTGTTTTAAAATTATCTCTAGTACAGCTCATTATAATTTTGAAAATTCGATAATTAATTGGTACGTGGCGGGATTGAAACTACACCTCAGATCGGACGGCAACAGTTCAAATCAATTAGCCACCGACGCTTTACTACTAGATACTTTAGTGGCTTTACATGAGATCTGATATCTTTTTCACCCATTTGGTGTTGCGGTTGAGAGGTCGGCTGCAACACCAAGGGTTCCGGGTTCGATCTCCGGGCAGTACAAACATTTGTGTGTATAAACATAATACAGGCTTCACGTTTAGCTTGGGGCTAGATGGCGCTGTGAATGTCAGTGGATATTTATTTTCACAGGGCAAGCCTTATGTGGTCCTTTTGGCAACATGCATGAAATATTCTTGGTGGGATTTCAGTTCTTTTTGTCAGTTGCTAGGCAGTCTTTTTAGTTATTTTTTCTTATCTACTTATGCATAGGTTTTGTAGTTACTGTCTACAGTCTCGTATAAACTTTCATGTCTTAATTTAAAAAAAAACGGTGAGTCTCATATGAACTCCCTTCATTTTTGGGGAGGTAATATGTCTATGTTTTTTTGTGGGTTGTATACTAAACCGAGATTGCATACCAAAATTCAGCGTTGTAGCACTTTAGGAAGTAGCCAAACAGAGTTTTGATGATCATTTGTATGTTAGTGATGAATTCGGTGTATTTTAGATATCAATAAAATCTAAAGTATTAGAGCTATTCAATTGAGACTTTTAGAACTAGCTCTGAGAGAGTTAAAAAAACGACGAAACATTCCGGAAAAAGATGGGTTGTGCTTCTCTTGGCTCGTTTTGGAGAGGGCACTACCGTGCTCTCTGATACAATAACTTTATTTTATACAAGTAAAAATCAATACTTACATATTAGCTTTCAAATAATACCTGTTGAAGCATTACTCAATTGATTTGAAGCTCTACTTTGTACTAGGTTACCTAGCCCCCCCTGCAACGCCCTAAGCCGAGGTTCGCGTCCCACTCTGGGACACCCTTAGGCTCGTTGCAAAAATATTTTGGGCTGAGAGCCATCTGCACTCGCCAATTATCCAGGTGAAGCTGTGAAAGCTACCTGCGGCCAACAGCGATAAGTCATTTCGAAACCGAAAATTGATAAAATTCGACCATCTTCAATTGTGCAATATAAAATAATTAAAGTTGAAATAGTAAGGACCACATTCACATCAGATTGCATACAATTTGACGACCCATATGGTGTAATGGTTGAGACGTAGGCTCTTACACCAATGGTTCCGGGTTCGATCCCCGGGCAGTACAAACATTTGTGTGTGCGAAAATGAATGATTGGTCTGGGTGTTTTCTATGTATATTATGTATGAATTTACAAATAATGCATATAAGGTCGCTGGTGGGTGGAGCTGGATGAGGAAAGCGGAGGACCGGGATATCTGGCGCAAAATGGGGGAGACCTGTGTCCAGCAGTGGACTGCGATAGGTTGAATAGGTATATAAGTATGTTTATTCGTTGTTTAGTAGCCATATTACAGGCTCAATGATGAGTTTATGTGGCGTTCTGTGTATGTCAGTAGATATTTATTTATTTAATTAAGCTTCTCTGCTCTTATGAAAAATGTGGGCAGTTTGATATTAAAGTGACAAGGTATCTTTTACGTGGAATTTTCGATTATAGTTTCTATGATTGAAACGTGGAATGCTATGATTTAATTATTCGCTTCGATTTCACTTCGATGTTTATTTAATTTAAAGAGATGATAGTCAAAACTATGATATCAACTCTAAAGACTCTAGTTTCATCAGCAATTTAGCATTATAATTATCCTTTTATCATTAGGTGATAACACTGTAGGTATGTTATTATTATTATAGAACTTTTTAAATGACCTATAAATATGTCTACAAACTTAAGAAACTAATGAGAAAGCCATTCTGCTGCCCATTATTACAACCAGAAATTGAGATCACATTGTAGATGACTATTATTTCTGTTATGTCCGTTTTACAGGGAAACGAAGAAACCACTTTGTTGGGTGCTGTTGCCGTTAGGCTTTCCTAGTAAAGTATGTACTTCAACATTAAAAACCTTGGCCTACTTGTACCAACTACTTATGTAAAGGTTTTGAAAAATATTGTAACAAAACACACCTAGCCAATGGTGAGTGGATTCTGTCGCCAAGCTATATTAGTGAACTCATTTGAGTTTGACTAGACTTGGATACCAATTTTGGTATCCAAGTCTAGTTGCTCACTTAAAACATTTAAGTCGAACAACATTTAAGTCATGTTATTCGGTAGCTTCTTAACCTAGCCTCAGTGACTGTCATCAAAAGTTTACAGGAAATCGGTTACCTTGGTACACAGACATCAGAATATACAATTAGACTGGACAAGCCGCCAAGTTTATAGGCAGTCCCAGTGTCGCAATTTCTTTTCGGTTCTTACCTGTGAAAAGTTATTATATTTCTTGGTAAATTTAATGATTAATTGCGATGATGGCATGTTACAATTGCACAGGATAGCATTTTGGAAAAAAAAACGGTAATTTCTTCTAATATACGTGCGTCTTGGCTCGTCTCACAGAGCGTAAACTGGTAGCCAGTGTATGCTCGTTGAGCTTACAGTTGTCGCACTTTAAACGCGGCTTGCCCCATCTCCTGTATTGGGAAATCTGTGTCTTGGTATCATGAGGAGGGATGAATGGCACATTACGAAGCGAATGTCAAATCCGAATGTGGAGGGATGCATAAATAAAGGAAAGCCAAAGAGAAGATGGATGGATGCGTAAAGATGTATATGAGTGTAAAGAGGGTTTGTGTTGTATGGATGATGCAGTTGATAGAGATGTAAGGTAAAACTTACTGCGCCGACCCCAAATAATGGGATAATGGGAAGAGAATGATGATGATGACAATTCAGTAACTTCTTGTTTGATACTTCAATCTGGAACTGCAATCCTTGACTGCTATGTCATGTCAGTCATAGTAGAAATATGTGAGTATTTGAGAGTTAAGTAACCACGAAGCAACCTTATTTATAAACACAGTCTTCCGTTGTATAAAATTAGTGTTTAATATGATCAACAAAAAGATGTGCAGTGATTTACAATGAGTGACCCAAAAGGGGAATACATTTGGAAGTAAGTTTAAAAAAAGATTTGAAGGCGGTTGGGTAGTCTCATGACAGGCAAATTATTATTGTATCTATTGTAGAGCAAGGTTTGGCGAGTACGAGTATGGTAGGCATTGAACCGTAAATAAACCGTAATCACAGGTCCTCTAGAGATCGTCTTGTGCAAAACAAGTAGTCTGGTTGTCGTGAAGCAGCTGTAAGTAGGATAAATTAAATGGTCTCAGTTGTAATGTAAAAAATATGGGTATGAGCTGATAACAAATCAGGTCAGTATTTTCCGAGACCTCTCATTAGGCCACCCCGCAATGACCTAAGGTGAAGGTTTAGTCCCTGTCTGGGATGCTAAGATCACTAGGGCACGGAACTATTCCTTAATTATTCTTTTGAAATACCTATAAATTTGTAGGATAAAGCATTATCTTAAATTTAATGCTACCACAAGTTTCTGGAATTAGTTTACCTAAGTAGGTAACATAAGGCTTGATAAGTTGGGAACGTTTGTTTAGGATTATACATATAATTGCTAAATGCAAATACATAGGTCCCTTGATTTAAAGTGACGACCGCCAAAATATGGTTGATGGAATCAAAGGGCTAAATAATGTGTTCTTTGACAGTCAGACTGAGGGCCTGAAATGACTGTCACGTATGTCCCTGTTATTCGAAATCACGTCATTGGATCAAGCAGCTATTTGTACTTTATATGCTCAGTGCCATTAGACCGTTTAGTCTGCTTCTTCTGTATGAAAGTTTCTTCAATTGGAAATGTCACACGTTTCCTGAAGTTTTTTGTCGACTTGACCAGTGTCCAATGGGAAGGCAGATGGCTTTTAAGTTTGAAGGTTTATTAGGTAATCGTGTTGATATGGTGATAACTCACGGGGTTCGCGGCGGCGGCGGCGGCTGCCGCGTGTCGGCGGCGAAGGTGCGGGCGGGCCAGCGCGCCCGCGGCGCACAACAACACCGCTGCGCCCGCGCATGCGCCCGCCCACCACCACTCTGTAACAACAAATCCTTCGGTCAAAACAGTGTATTTACAGGCGCTGACGAGGAGATAATTGTGCTGCGTCAGCATTGATTCGCACTCATATTTGGTACATATTCCGTGACATGTTAGGCACAGGTATCAGCAGGACCCAACGATACTCACTCACAAGTCATGCATCCTGCTAAATAGTGATAGCATCCTGTTGGAAGGGGTCGCAGAGACAAATTTTATACTGCAGTTACACAGGACATACATAGGTAAAAACCATTTATCATTATTATTGCAGCCTTCTTGCTGGACGAAATATTCCCATAATGTCTTTCACGCAATCTTCAGCAGTCAACATCTATCGGCTACTTGCCATCTTAACCCGATCATCGGTATATCGGGTTACGATTATTCGTTATATATTTCATGTTACCTAACTCCTTCGTATGTTAGTATAACCCCCTTGTGATTATGATATAATATTTTGCGAGTATCATTATCATTGAAGTATTGAAATTTTGCTTTGAAATAAATGAGTAGACTGCGTACCATATTCAAAAATAAGCACAGGAAAAATAACATAAGATTGCGAGGGCGAGTCATTCAACTTCAGTCTACGTTTCTGTGACTTGTATGAGACGTAGGCGGGGTAAACATAACTTTATTTGCGAACCCACAATGTCAAATATTCGTAGATTGCAGATAAATAGTAAATTATTCTGGTTATACTAGTCCCAAATAAAGTATTCCCCGAGTAATATGTTAAAGAAAGGCCCTAAGGTATTGTCTGATGATCAAAATCATTATTTTCCTAAATCCAATCGGCTGCTGTACTCGTTGTTATAAATATAAAACTAGTTTTCATTAAAGTAGGTATCGTACGAGCCTAGATGTTAGTACATTATTGCGTTTCTATTTTTATATGTGAGTTTGTTTGCGTGGTCGTGCTAAGTTTAGCAAACCTTAATCAGAATATCTCGCCCAACGAGCGCGCGGAGCGAATGCGGCCGCTTGTTTTGCTCCGCGCCTTTTGTTATTTTATGATCCAAAAGTGAACCAATTTATTCCTTTTTTGTTTTAGGTTACAATTCTTAGTGAATTATCATCAAGATTTTTTAGATTTTTGTCCAAAAATTTCCCAAGAAACCTTCTAATACTTCTGAATGTGTCAACACATAGACATATTGGTTATTTAAAAAAAAAATCGGCTGTCTGGTTACCTGGCTACCGATATATAAATTGGTAATTTATACCAATGATGTAAAAAAGTATGGATCGGAAAAAGTGTTCCGAATGCAGTGCATGTATATGACATATGTCGAATCAGCGTACATTTACCTAAACCAAAGGAGTACGAACTGTATTCTCTTCGGCGGTTCGTTTTTGAGGCACGGATGGCATATCTACCTTTATATATACAGAATATCCTAGATTTATACTGGTTATAAATTCACCTTCTTAGAAGAAGTAAAATATAATGTAGTATACCTAATTATTACCTATTGGGTTACCTAAATTGTATTTGGACAAAATATTTTTAGTGTAAACTGCAGCTTTTAGTATCCTGTGTAATGATAGCAAATATAATGTTTTTAATATCCAATAGTGGTCCGAAGCGATAGTATCCAGTATATGGAGAAAACGTGGACCTTGCGTAATACGAAAACACGCGCGAGGTAATTCAGCAATCGAAGTAAGTAACCCAATAAAATGCGAAAGCGCGCCCATTCGCGGGACAGCGCTGCAGCGTGGAAGCGGCGAGCGGTGCAGCGCGTGCAATCATCGCGAGCCGGATGCCACGTTATGACGGCGACCGAGCATCCGACCGGTCGAAGGTTACCGGCGGCGGCTGGGGCCAAAACAAACGGCATGTGGTCGCGTGTACTCGACAAAAATTCAACATCGTTCGCCCAAGAATGCACAGTGCGGTTATTTTTAGAGGTTGAGAGGAGCGCGGGGGCGGCGGCGACGTCTGGTGTCGGTCTGCCGGGGCCTGCCGCCGATCACCGAAATAACTTCTCCAGCTGGCAATACCTGGCCACGTGGTGGAGCCCGCCTTCGGGAGCTGCCTACCTGGTGCCACACTCTAACCACTGTGGTCTAACCAATCAATCGTCATTCTTATGATTATGAAACACAATCAAAACTTCTACATATTTAGTTTGTGTCTTCTTGGTGTCTTCTTATATTGCATTGAGTAGGTACTTGTGCTAATTTCATTCGACCATAAAAATATTGATAAATTTCTAGTTCATAATGTTTAGTAAATATCTTATTGCTGCATTATTGTAACAGAGTAATTTACCACTATCGATTTTTAAATGGTATAAGATAAATGAAACTGTCGTGAACTGCCGACTTGCCGGTTGGTAAACTAATAAAATGTTGTTATTTTTACGAAAATAATTCAGTAATGTGTCAGTGTCAATGAAATTAGGCAGCATTATATGTTTTACAGGTACATACAATAGTTTTTGAATAGTTGATAAAGAAAATGATGACTACCTACCATCATTACGCGTGTCATGATTAAGATAGGCAAGGTTAAGTTCCCATCAAACAAATGATGATGCAATAGTTTCTTTTAAATTCGGTACAAATTAATTGAACTTGATTTTTATGTGAAATAATTGATAACTTTAATAAGTGTGATTATCACGCGAGTACCACGCTGACATGTAATGATACTTGAGGTATAGTAATTACGCTGATTTCAAGTGTACTGTAGTCGTACTGTATCTCCCTTACAAGTCGTATATATGTGTTATTTCCGATTGTAAACAACAACGCCTAAACCACAATTTGTGCTGTAAGCTTTTAGAAGACATGCTGACTTTACAAGAATTGTATTGGGACTTACCACTTTTATATAAACTAAGTATCAGACATTAATACCTATCACACTACCAGTAGGGTATTGTGTCTGTGATGTAGTAACTGCATATACATAATGATCTTCGTCGCAAGACTTAGTGTTGCCGCCTGATAGTCCACTGTCACAGATTTCCCAATACAGGAGATGGGGCAAGCCGCGTTTAAAGTGCGACAAATGTAAGCTCAACGAGCATACACTGGCTGCCAGTTTACGCTCTGTGAGACGAGTCAAAACGCACGAATATTAAAAGAAATTACCGTTTTTTCCAAAATGCCATCATGTGCAAATGTAACAATGAATCATCATCATCGCAATGAATCAGTAAATTTACCAAGTAATAGAATAACTTTTCACAGGTATGAACCGAAAAGAAATTGCGACACTGGGATTGCCTATACACTTGGCGGCTTGTCCAGTCTAATTGTATATTCGGATGTCTGTGTCCACTGTCGATAGTCTAGATAATATCTATGTTGTAGTCTATCGATAGTATCTATGTTGTCCATACTCAGAATGGCAATAATCAGAAGCAATAGTATCGATACTATTGAATTGATAGCCCTGCAATAGTAAAAACTATTGATACATAAATACTACTACTACCGCTACTATCAGAAGCAATAGTATCGATACTATTGAATTGATAGCCCTGCAATAGTAAAAAACTATTGATACATAAACTACTACTACTACTGCTACTATCAGAAGCAATAGTATCGATACTATTGAATTGATAGCCCTGCAATAGTAAAAAACTATTGATACATAAACTACTACTACTACTGCTACTATCAGAAGCAATAGTATCGATACTATTGAATGTAGCCCTGCAATAGTAAAAACTATTTATACATAAACTACTACTACTATGCTATTATCGATAGTATCGATACTATTGCTTCTAACTAATGCCAAACTATCGACACTATTGAGAGTATTGATAATATCATAAGGCCTACCGATAGTGTAGATGATTTTTTAGGTCAACTATTGATTGTCCAACTATCGATTAGTTCGTTCAAAATGTTCGTAAGGTATGCTTTTGTAGATGTAGTTCGATTTTGTCTTTAGAGTAGAGCACTTAGTTAATTACAGAATTACCAGAAATAGTACCTAAACTATATACATTTGTTTACTTTGGTTCAATTATCCATAGTAGTGTCATCAACATATTAAATTGTGGTAGTACTGAACAATACTTAGTCGTCAATAGGAAGGAGGTCCGTTGAAATTAATGAATCAAACAGATGATGTTAAATACTTGTTTGATAACAGTAGTATATAGATATTACAAATTCTTTCGTATACAACTCTTCATGTTTATAAAGTTTTATCACAAAATTTAGCAAGTATCTAACTACTCTAATAAACTAAAAGTAGCTTTTATTTGCAACTTGTTAATAGATTATAACATAACCATAGTTCAGTATTTTGGGTGAACCGATTATAGTTTAGTAAGGGAGTAAATGAAAAAGGTGCAAGTAGTTAGTAGAATAGGAAAACAAAACACCATTAGATCAAACAATCAACCAATACATATGCAAAATTGTTGGTGAAATGCGGGTTGAATAATGACCTAAAACACTTACAGCCCACAAACTTGTTGGTCATGATATCTATTATCTATTTATATAAAGTATTTACGGTACTCCTATAGTGTCAAGGTTCGAGTATGTCAATCTAGCACGGATGCAAAGCTTCTGCTATCATCCGCAAATTGCCTGCTTTATTGTTAGGCTAAATTGGGAGCTGGTGATGAGTATATGAGGGCTCAATGCTGATAGAATCACTATCTAACAGCGATGTAGTATTGCAGAAACTTTTTGTATATGTGACTGTCAAGTCTTTGAAAAGAAATTTATTTAACTAGCGACCGCCCCTGCTTTGCACGGGTGCGATACTGATACTAAATACACTACAGAAAAAGTGAACTTTGCATATAAAAAAATATTTTGATAATCTTTCTCTTCAATCACTCTATCTATCAAAAAACCTGCATGAAAATCCGTTGCTTAGTTTTAAAGATTTAAGCTTACATAGGGATGTAGGGACAGAGAAATCGACCTTGTTACTTGTTGTGTTACTACTTTTACACTTACACTTTTGTTACCCAACCATAAATGGATCATTGTTATCTGTGAAATATTATGATTATTTATACTATGTGAGTAGTAATAATTTATAAATTGACAAAGTATTTAATAAAGACAAGGCCAAGATGTTTTAAGAATGAATTAAGGCTTATGTTTTATCACAATAAATGGGTTTTACTTATCTACGTTTGTGTAATGTGCGTAAAGTACAAGTTAAGTATGTGTATAATATAATTACTATGCTATGATCACGCCCCATTAACTCTAAATTCATGATGCAAATGTGACTTGTAACAAAAAAATACTCATATCAAGAAGTGTATTCACTGTAAAAAAGAATAGGTAGAAATGATTCATTAATTTAAAATGTCAGTGACTAGGTATAGAGAGATATTAGAAGACTAACCTTAACTAAATTGGAACACGCAACTACATCCTGAAAATTCACGCCATATGTAGACTTATTGTAGACAAAGCAAGATGTTGAAGAATGAATTAAAGCTAATTTTATTACAATTAATGCGTTTTACCTATATTTGTCTGTGATAATGTGCGTAAAGTACAAGTGGCCTGTGTTAATATATTACATGCTGTGATCACGCCCCTAAATTCATGATGCAAAATGTGACTTGTAACAAATAAATACTCGCGTTATCTTTGATGTGGCCACTATTAAGAAAGTGTATTATATAAAATGAATAGTAGAAATGATTCATTAATTTAAAATGTCAGTGACTAGGTATATGAAGGTATTCAGAAGACTAACCTTATCTAAATTATCAGATAACACAGTGACATTATCATGGAATATAAACACGAAAAACCGCATCATGAAATCACGCCATAAGTGAATACTCGTGGTTCAAGACGAAGTACTTAAATGTAGATGCTACATTTTAAAATTTTTTTTTCTCTTGTCCATTTGTGAATCACAAAATGTTGCGCCACGGGCATGAATATATATTAATGATGATTTAGAGTAATTATAGAAAATCGATGAATATACAGGCATAATATGAATAATCGATAGGCTTTCTGAATTATATGATATAAGCTAACTCATAATGTACTATCTAGAAGAGTTTAAAAAGTGCAGTAGAATAACATTTTAGAAAATAACATTTTAAAAATAATAACATTTTAAGATAATTTTCGCATTGAATTGTACCTGTATAATTAAATTGAAGTAATTGTTATCGTGACATGTTTACAATTAACTACTGTATATGAAAACACCTATTCAACTTATTACAATTGGATTTTTCTGCGTACTGCTGTAACGTATGTAGGTACTTGTATAGAGAGGTCATTAATATTTTTATAATATTGACATCGTTTTACACATCTGCAAGTTATGGTAGAATAACACCCTTACTACCCTAAATATTTTAGGTATAAAAACATACTTTTACGACATTGTCACCGAAGGTGTAGACCTAGTCAAGTTGACAAGGCCGGTGCCGTATAATAGCAATGGGGTTGTGAGCCCGTCGCTTTATTAGTTAGATTTTTGATTTTAACCACTGGTGTCCTTCACAGCTTCACCGGGCATGTGGCGTGAACAGATGGCTCTTCACCCTTTAGAGTTTGTCATAGTCTCGTGCTTTTGTATCACAGACAATTCCCTAAGTAGTCTTTGACGGATGCTTTTGGCGAAAAATCTTTGAATGAGCCGGCAATGATAATGGTGAGATATTTTAAACACTCGCATGTAATAAAAAATATATTTTTGTTCAAATAAATAAAATATCATATATATTTTCATAAGGCGGTATCTCCACCACAGGCTTTATTTAGGCAATGTCCGTAGTAATGGTTGTGTAAGTTTCCAGATAGATGGCTGATTAAATTATATGTCACCACCCATACTTTTCCCATAGATGCCATAGGAAGCAGTTTTTGGATGAAACACAAGTACAGTTAGTATTGCTGTATGGATAGCAGCGCTTATTTATTACACTTCACCTTTTATAGGCACTGCTATATTGTAAGCGCATGCCGAGCGTAATGGAAGCTAATGACCAAACCTTTTATATCGGTGAGGATGCACTAAGTCCAGAAGTGGACTGTTATAAGTCCCCATATCGGTATGATTCACAATTATATAACAACAACAGAGCGTTGCGTTGCTTGAAAGCGGCACGGGACGACGGGACGAACTTGCCACGCAATGCTACACAATTTACGTAACCCGCAACAAAATTATGTTATCAAACTTCTTTTGAAATTGAGTGTACTTTGTGTTAGATATTTAAACATTATCAACTACGTTCCATACAGATGAAGAGATGTCATAAGTTGTAAAATTCTAATCTAGTGATAGCTGCGTATCTAAACTGGCATACCTATGGTCGACGTAAACACTGATAAAACAATCGCTTTCTTTGCTTTAAAATCGTAAATCTAAACTATTTTTAGTTTAATTTTTAATTACGTTTATTGTTGTTTGCTTTAAAAGTTACCGTGGAGGCTACGGTGGGTACGTACGTTGATTGTACAGTTGTCCTGTATCCGTAAACGCAAAGGTCGTCCACTGTCTGCTGATTGTCGGCGTATAATAAGGCGGTCAAGAGCACGTCCGACTAGCAATAGATTATTGTTTGTTTAGTATGTAATCACACACTGAGCCGTTAGCTAACTATATGTTTTTCGTGTATTGTGGCAAAGTATCTCGTTCGTCTTGTAAAATAAGTTATCATTTATATTTATCAACGACTGTACATGCGCAGTAATTTTCTATACAACTTTAATACAATAATTTTTCGGGGATGTAGAGCAATTTACAAACTCTTAAATCCAGGATTAAAACTGTGCACCTAATTCTATATCAAAACAGGGAAACGACACTTCATGTGTTGAGAGAATAGGCAGTTTTAGCAGAGGGTATGTACCTTCATTTCATATGATTCGACTGGGTATGTACAACTTTGTAAGCGGTATTTGATAAAGGGTGGTGGTTGTGGAATGAGAGCTAGGGGAGGCTGGGATGAGGATCGGTCGGGACGCAGCGACGTCTGTCTAGACGGAGTGTAATTAGGAAGGTGAGCGCGTAGGCAGCCGCGGCCGACCGGCCTAGACGCCACACTTGCGTCACATTCTAATTAATAGTAATAGGTAAATTGTGCCTTCACGCGGGAAAACTGATGTACCTTTCAACGCGGCGAGGTAAAGACCATGACATACCACGTAAATTATGAACCGTCAACCCGGGAGCAACGCAAATTGAACTCAATTACCCAGTATCCTGAACGTAGCCGAGCGAAGAATGTGACAACATTTCGTTTCTTCGTTCATACAATCGCCATAACCCGGTCTCTGCCCTCGAAATGGTTCAATGACGTGCTCTACGACTTGATCTTGTTTATCGTACCCATCTTCTTGGCATCAGTGAGAAGGTTGTATTTCCAGGGTGATAAAGATTTTGTTTGAATTATATAAATGTAGAGGTCATTGTTGATTGGTTGACTGTCAGCGTTGTCTAAGTCTAAATAGGTTGGATATGTATGTCAATGTGTTTGTATCTCTAACAGTGCTAATTTGAAGGTCACCGGAGGATGCCGCGGCACTTTCATTCGATAATGGCTGTGTTCCTTTGGGCGCAATGCGAGCGGCCACGGTTCGTGCTAATATTTGAGTTGTTTGTCAACGTCAAGTGGTGCCGATGTGTCGGTGCCGCCACTGGCTATAAATACATAACATAGAGCACCGCGAGCCAGCGAATACGTCTCGCGCTCGCAAACAATCGCCATTGTCTATGTGAATGCATCGCCACTGCGACGGCACCATTCAGGGGCGCAATGTGTTTGGCTGCAGCTGAATGGCTTATGTTAACACCATTCACGACCACTTAAGATTTGGATTTGAGAACTGTAGGGTGATATAATATTGTGTTGCACTGGACGTGTAATGCGGCGTCACCGCATTTATGTTATACGGTTCTACTTACTTGACATAAATATAATTTTAAGTTAAGGTATTTATGAAACCATTAAATGTAAGATGTTGGAATTCTGATTTGGTAATGTCTTTGTTCAAAAATTCTTTGTCGGCATGTAGGTATTGTTATCCCGTAAGATTCATGTGAGTACATCAGTAATGCCGCAATAAGTACATTTCGTTTGTGCAATTTAAGTATTTCATAAAATCATATTGTCATAGAGTATTATGTGTAAGTGTTATAACGAAGGCTTGGATTGTATTATAGCTAGACTCGTGACTCGTGCCTATAAAAGTTTTAAATTGCTCCTATAAAATGATGAAAAGGATTATTTTACAAAATGGTGTTATATTTTAATTCCCAAAATAATATGTAAGTCATGTACCTACTCATTTAACTTAAGGTTGAGAATCATCGTTATGACAATATCAACATGATAGATAAGTGTTGCAGATGGTTAGGATTGTGTCAGTATTCTGCGACCCTGACCGCCTTTAAAATAATGCATCATTGCTTAGACACTAAATGTTCAAAGTCCGATATATTTCATAGAATGCAAAATGCTATTATATTTTAAGAAACGCTTCTATCAAGGTTTACGGCGCTTGATGGTTTACGGCGCTTGATGGTTTATGGCGTTTGATGGTTTACGGCGTTTGATGGATTACGGCGCTTGATGGTTAACGGCGCTTGACAGTTTACGACGCTTGACAGTTTACGGCGCTTGATGGTTTGACTAAATGTTCAAAGTCCGATATATTTTAGTTAAAGTGTTATTTATGTAATTACCGTTATATTATTATGGATTAATAATGATCAGTATTTCTTTAATTTCTTATAATTCTGAATAGAGTTGTATCTCATAGAATGCAAAATGCTATTATATTTTTAAGAAACGCTTCTATCAAGGTTTACGGCGCTTGATGGTTTACGGCGCATGATGGTTTACGGCGCTTGATGGATTACGGCGCTTGATGGTTTACGGCGCGATCACCACAGACATGGTGTGAGCGTGCTGTCTGTAGTGGCTGGCTGATTAAACTATCATGGCATATACGTATCTAGTTTTTGCTTGCGGCTTCACTCGCGTTAAGAAGTTTTTTTTCCCTATTTTATCCTTATAGGGGTGTAATTTATCAAAACCCTTCCTAAGGGTATACCTCCAGTGGTTAAGGCTGTGCGTTGATTGATCACTATGTCAGTCCCTTTGAGTTATATATATTTCATTACTAGATATATAATTCACGTTTTTCACCAATAATGAACTAAATGCCTTGAACTACATACACTAGTCACCTCATGTCCTCGTAGGGGCATAGCAATGTATATGGGAATGAACGACGGCATTGTACCAAATGTAATAATTTTCAAAGTAAATCAAACACTGGTTTTGCCATAAGTTTTCTTCACTTTAGATTTTATAAAAATGAAACCAATAATTAATCGTAACGGAAACAGTTTATTTGGTTATCAAATTGACACCATACAGATTTTGACTTAATCATTCGATTGATTGACAGCCACAGAAGCATCCACCAAACAATAGATTTTCTTCTATTTTCCTGCAATTGCGTACGTGTGGAATTAAACTAATAGGTACTAATTTAAAACACATATATTAAAGTAATCAACTAATTCGTATGCAACAACCGAATTTATGTTAAACGAGCTAAGAATTATAACCAGAGAGTAAGTATCCCATAACACGGGCTGCAATTCACAAGTAGGCAATAAATAACCAGTTATTTCTATCGTCCGCGACCCTCCAACAAAACATCCTTTAGAATACGACAACATTGTCGTAGACATAATACTTAGTTTATACCTAGCACGCACGTAACGTGTTTGTGTTTGAATTAATCAACTAATTGGCAACTAAGTTGCATTAAAACTGCCGCGTTCAGTCTTTAATATTTTTTTCTCTAACTAGGACGCAAACATGAAATATTTATCTAGAATCTCATAATTTATGTCCCTATTTCCCAGCTCTTTTACAGTTACTTCAAATAAAAATTGGCCAAGCGCGAGTCGGACTCGCCCGTGGAGGGTTACGTAGCATCAAGTTACAATAAAAAATAATAATTATTTAGTTAGGCACCTAATACAGCTTTTATATGAAAAAATAGTGGTTCACCGTTTATGACGTATAAAATAAAAAAAATATCCCTATTACCTGTTTCCTAAGCCAATCTGCCTTGCAAAAAATTTTTACATGTAAAAAGCAGATCTTAGTGCTTATAGCCCACCAAACGTTTACCATGAAGTGATTTTGTCAAGCAAGCATCGATCATAGTTTCTATGATTGAAGCAAGCAAGTTACTGCTCCTCAAAACTGTTTCTACTTTGGTGATGACTTTCAATCAATAACAAGGTGTTTTCTCAATAAAAGGGTTCAGTCAAGATTTTTTCTGGGTGGATCATTGGAATTTGATACACTAAGAAATACTAAATTTTACATTTAATGAAATTTCATCAATTTTCTTAATCTGGAGCTCATTAAATATTAGCTTTAATCTAAACCTAATTACTTTACCTGAGCTCATAATTCAGTGATTTCAGATCGACAACCTAAAGTTAACTCGCTTACAAGCGATGCCTCGGCCTGCGACTATGAATTAACTAACCTTGGTCTGAAATAGCTATTTCAAATTTGAATTGACGTGAATTTCTGTCAATGGAAATTTGTAAATTATCTATTCAAAAAATCTTCAATAAACTCCTTCAGAGGACAACGAAGTGTTCTCGAAAATTATAATATTGATAAATAATAAATCAACACTGAATGACACTATGTCTTGTGAGACTCTATATCCTAACCTATAGCGTATTGCATCATTCCGAATAATATGAGTAGGGGTTTCTTTTATTTATATAATGCGTAAAGTGAGTAAATGTTACTTAATAAGCATGTCATGGCTGGTCACGTATGTCACAGAGCCGATGGCCGTTGGAGCAGACGAGTTCTGGAGTGGAGACCGCGTCTTGGCAAGCGTAGCGTAGGACGCCCTTCGGCCCGAAGGATCGACGACTTGCAAAGATCGCTGGTAGAGGCTGGATGGGGAAAGTGGAGGACCGGGATATCTGGCGCATAATGGGTGGGACCTATGTCCAGCAGTGGACTGCGATAGATTGAAGAGAGAAGCATAATATAAGTCTGAAAATAATCGTCGTGTATACATGTCATAGGATTGTTCTCTAGTTACAAGCTGTCATTGTACTTATAAACGTGACTTGAGACAGTTATAATCATTCATTTACTTCAAATATAAAGAAAAATATATAAAAATTAATATTTTTTTATTTATGTTTTTTTATCACGAAAATTATAAATTGCTATTAGTTACTATTTTATAAATATATGATAGATTTATTATACTTTTACTACCTAAACAAAACAAAAGTTTTACATACATCTTTGAAGCGCAAAATGTATCCAGTCTTAATTGTGCATTGGAATTGCAGTGACGGGTCATCATGATTATTACTAGCTTTTAACATCCCACTGTTAAGCATAGGCCTCCCCGTAGCATAGCTTTGGGGACTGGTCAAGTCTCTTATCTAGATAAGGGCATAAATATACCGGAACCACAAGTATTGGTATAAATCCTTTGTTATTCCTAAAATCAAATCTTACCTGTTTTCGTCATCACAGGTACATAAATTTTGACAATGTTAGGTACTCTTAATATAGAAGTTTATTTGATGCGACATAGTTTAGCTAACTTTAACAGCACTTGACAATCCACTTCTAGATTTAGGACCTTTTCTGTAATAGTAAAGGGAAATAAATATCCATGGAAATATACTATAATATATCCTTACTTGGCAAACGGGTTGAAGTTAGTAGTATCTATAAAAGGTTAGGTAAAATAATGCTGCTAATGATCTCTGATGACTTTTTACCGACTTAAAAAAATGACGTCATTCAATTCGACCGTATAAATGCTTTTTTTTGGAATTTAATTTGTTTTCACGTTGTGGACATGTTATAAATTTCATGAGATGTTTTTACAAAGACAACAGGTAAATCCAATTAATTCAAAGTGCATACTGGGAATTAAACTTTTTATTTTATTAAACTGAACATAATGCAAAATTCAGAAATTAGTGATATAAAACAATAACCGTCTCTACGACTCACCGCATACAGATCAGTCAGCAAAACAATCTTTTACATCATTCTTGAATTGAGATTGCAAACAATGTGTGTCAGTGCATGTGTTGTGTAGTGGTGCATATTTACAAGGCGTTATCGAGGTCGAGTATGATGCGGTATCGATTTGTTGTCCGTTGAGGTGCGCTGAGCAGCCGGCTGGATGGGCGCTACATAACATAATGCCTGACACGCTTCACTGTAATTTTCTTACGTTTGAATGAATTTAATATAGAAAATTGTACTTAAGCGATATTAATTTAGTTTCCTACTTAATTTAACTTGCCCACTGCCTTTTCATTTTCTTATTCCGTACCTAGTGATAAGGTCACCTTTGCCTGCATTTTCCTTACCAAATAGGGAAAGTCGCAAAGTGACTTTCACTATCTTCTATTACTACTATATACTTAAAAGTCGTTTCTATAAATTAGTCTTTATACTCGGGGATACATATAGATTTCCTTTATCATCTTCTTTTTTTGCGATTTGCAACGTTATTGGATTACTCATATTTGTCGATATAGTAATAATTTTGCTGCTCCTGTGTACAATAGGATAACGATGTACACTGATGTCTTAATGTATCCGTACGAGTACAACCATCGCTTTAGAAAATATTAATCTTCAACGCTACTTTCCTATAAAGGGGAGAGAAACTATGAACTTCGGTGGAGCTGATGGCGACGCCTTCAGTATAGTCGAAAGTGTCAGCTTTATAAAATAAGCGTTCGTGCGTAGCACGGGTGGATAGTCACAAAGCATAATATATAAATCTATTGTCTACGCGCGTGTTACGTTCGAGGGGGTATTTGTTTCAAGGTTGACAAGGTGAAATTATTTGCTATAATATTTCAAACTCGATAACCAGCATGGAATTCAAATTGATAAAATGTTCATTGTTTTGGTATTCGAAGAAGCTAGTTATTTCTTTCACAATAACTATGACATAACTATGACGAAGAGCGTCGGTGGCTCAGTGGTGTGGACTGTCGCCTTCCTACCGGCAGGGCTGAGGTTCAAATCCCGACACGTACCAATGTATTTTCGAATTTTCGAAAAATATATGTACGTTATCCGACGCTCTTACGGTGAAGGAAAACATCGTGAGGAAACCTTCATGCACGCCTGCGAAAGGATTCGAAGGTTGTGTGTGAAGTCGTCCAATCGCATGGCCGCGTGGACGACTAAGGCCTAATCACCCTATACGGGTAGGCTCGTGCCCCACGGTGGGGACGTTTAATGAGCTGATTATAATAACTATGACAGACTTCAAAAGTGTACTTACCCCACCAATACGCAGTATAAATCATAAACTTTCAAGAATTATGTTATACTCTCATTGGTATATAAAAGGTTTTCTGCTGCAAACAATGATTATATTGATATAAGTATGTAAAGTTTATAATTCAATGGAAGGCAAGACTTTACGGTACAAAGTTCAAGAAAAAAATGCGTTTTAAGTAGGTAGACTAAAAATGACTGACTCAGTACATGGTCACCTTGATTTAAGTAACCATGATTACCCGTGAGTTAAGTCTAACTTTCTAAAATGCATGTAATAAGAACATAAGACGTAGGTTTGCCAGAATTAAACTCTCAAACTCAAAAATGCTTTAATCAAACTAATCTTTAAAAGACACTTTGGGCGCAGGAGTAAGAGGCTGGAGCCTGTGGTGCCTACATAAATAATGATTGTTTGTTGTAAGTACTTATCAGATAATCTATAAGATTAAATAATTATTTAATGACCCACGGTAGTGCCTCCGCCAAGACGAGCCAAGCGAAGCGCAAGCTTCATAGACTTTCATAGAGTTGGTTTCCGGTGTACCATATCTATCGCTCATATTCTTAGGATATGATATCGATAAAAACCTGTTTCGTTACTTATTTTAGATCAAAACTTAATCATCGCATCACTTCCATGACTAACGAACGGCTAAGCCGTGCATATTAACTGAATGTAGAATTTGTTGAAGTAAGGGTCGGTAAAGCTGGCTGTGTAGATTTACCAGCTTGGCACTACATGAATTCAAAATTTTTTTTTACAGCTCAAACCTTATGGGACGTCTTGGCACCATTTTACATCAAATGTTTTGGTGTGATAGAATACTTAACCGCTCATAGATAGCAGAATTGCATGTAGGTACCCCACCTGACAGTCAATATTGAAGTTTGTCATGTATGGTTTAGAATCTTTCTCGACAAGCCTCCTGAGAGGTACTTCATATTTTAGCGTCTATAAATTAATTTGATAACAAAGTGTATATAGTCTATTTTATATAATTTGGCTAAAAATAAAATAAAAATATGTAATAATATGGCATGAACAGATGATAGTTTTTCAGCATACATATTTTGAGTGCCAATAAAGCTCCATTTGCTTTTGCACCTGCATAATTTATAGAGGCTCTACTAACCTACTTCGCGACTTATAACACCATGCTAAACGTATAGAGGAGGCACTCATCAGTTGACGTTATCGCTCAGGAATCCCTATTGATTAGAACACCAGTGATACTGAATTGAACACTTTCGTTTACATAAGATTTAAGTCACCGTATCTCGTAAGTTACTTTCATTTTTGTACAAGTTATAGTTACGGAGATGCTGACAGCCTTAATGAATCTTCCCGACGAGTTGTGCTTGGCATGAATTTGGACAAGACGAAAGTCATGTTCAACAGTATGTCATGCCACAACCGATACGCGTCGATGGCGTCCGTCTCGAGGTTGTGCAGGAGTATGTCTACCTGGCCAAACCATCCAACTTGGCCGGCATAACTTCGAGAGGCTAGTAGAGGGTTCAGTTGGGCTGGCGGCATTCGGTAAGCTACGTCATGTCCTAACGTCAACTATTCCGCAATGCTTAAAGACAAAAGTCTTTGAGCAATGCGTCCTACCCGTGCTAACATACGCAGCTGAGACATGGACACTGACTGCGGGATTGGTTCATAAGTTCAAAGTCACTCAACGCGCAATGGAGCGAGCTATGCTTGGAGTCTCTCTTAGGTATAAAGATCAGAAATGATTTAATCCGTAAGAGAACTAAAGTTACCGACATAGCCCGCCGGATCAGCAAGTTGAAGTGGCAGTGGGCTGGTCACGTATGTCGCAGAACCGATGGCCGTTGGAGCAGACGAGTTCTGGAGTGGAGACCGCGTCTTGGCAAGCGTAGCGTAGGACGTCCTCCGCCCGATGGACCGACGACTTGCGAAAGGTCGCTGGTGGAAGCTGGATGAGAAAAGCGGAGGACCGGGATGTCTGGCGCAAAATGGGGGAGACCTATGTCCAGCAGTGGACTGCATTTGAAGAGAGATAGTTCCGTACATCTATATTACTATGCTCGGCGTTTGTGGACTATGAGAAGGCCTTTCATAGTCCACAAACGTTATACCCGCAGCGATGCTGCGAGACCAGCCAGTGTTTAATTTCTAAATCACATTACGGCCTCCGATGTGGGTTTTATAGCGACACAATATCCGGGTCTGATGTCTCAACGAACCCTCCGAAGCGGAATCAGCTTTCTTTTAGACAGTCAATCAATTTATCCTGCCAGAGTTTAGTTCCGGGGCATTCCCTGAAAAATCACACAAAAGTACACATTTTAACACGAACCCCGGATCGAGCTGTTATTTGAAAATTTTTCTCAACGGTCTAACCCCTAGATCAGTACAGCTATTATCGTGGGCAGAAACAGGTTGCTAAAATACCTAAAATGTTTGGAATAAGTTGTAGAGTATGCATGCCGGATCTTGCATATTTCCCTGTCATTTTTGCATGTGCCGTGAGGGCGCAAGCTCGATGTCAATTGTTTTCGTTGTGTTGGTCGGTTATTTCGGTCGCGTTTGGCGCGCCGCGTCTTGCAAGCCACTCGTCCCACTGCCCACATACGATGCCACTACGTACTAAACATTGATATTCTACCAAACATGCGTATTTTGTTTGTCGTTGCGTAAATGCTCTATGTGCGTATGTGAAAGTTGCGAGTGCTCGCACGCCTTTCAAAGTTTCGCGTGTGACATATTAGTAATGTAAATGTGATTCAGCTTGTTTGAAATTCTGTAATTACTGTTTCGTATTGATGTAATGTTATCGTTTATTTTTTGTACTGCACACAACTGCTGTGTTAATTTTTGATAAAATGTTTTATTTGAACTTTATGAGTTAACGGTAGTTGAAGGTGTTGTCGAGTCAGAGCTGAATGAACTACACTCGTTTGATGACAAATGTTACGTTAAAACTAATCAATGTCTATCGATATTTATTATTTTCACCATCACAACCTTGCGTCCTCCTAGCAATATTATAACAATGTGCCGCTTTCCGAAACATGGTCGAGTATGCAACTTCTATTTACGGTATGATATGTAGCACTACGGTGGACACCTATCTAGACCACTTACTATCAAATCTACCACTAAAAACCTCATACAACCTCCTAGTATAAACCGACTGTAAACTCTAATGTTCTGAAAATATATTGCGAGATAATAAAAGTTCAACATTAATGTCAAAAAAGCAAATGAAATAACCTAATAACGTATTTTAAGTGGAATAACACTACTTGAATGTAAACTTATTCATCCATGCGTGTTAGAGGTGACCTAACAATGCTTTCTATTCGCATCTAAACCATTTGACGAGGACGCAAGGGTGCAAGATTAGTTTCATTCCAAAGTGAATTCTGTTACCACCACACTCATTTGCCCTTGAGAATAAAACATGTTAACCTTTGTCAAATGTTAACCATATAAGTATTAAGTACTGTATATTTTAAATTTCAGTGTTTTATAATTTTAATACCGTCTTATGATGTAGCGGGTACTCGATACAAGATAAGATTGAATAAGACACGTTCGAGAATATACTTATAGATATTGCGTTATGTTTACGCACAGTTGTTTTTTCCCCTCTCTATTCATCCTATCACAGTCCACTGCTCGTCGTCGGACCTGGAGGGCCTGGAGGGCATCCTTCTCTACGTTTGGCAAAACGCGGTCTCCACTCCAGAACTCGTCTGCTGTAACGGCCATCGGTAATAGCTTTTTAGTACATTAAAATTACATATGTGCCCTACATATTTTAAGAACTAAAGCTGATCTAACCTAACCCCATTAAAGTAAAGTCAATCTAACCGAACCTCATCTGCTCGTGATGCATATCGGTCCCGTCAACATTTAGCAATGGATTTCAGGCCAAAGTCCCCATATCATGCAAATCATTTAAAGTTTTGGTCTTCATCCATTAAGTCTCTGTTAATGGTAGCAGTATGATATTAAAAAAAAAATGAACGCAAGCCGTTAGCTCACTTTGTAGAATACAGGATCAGCTAGGTAAAACAAAGTACTTCAAACAAACTTCCCAAACAGTAGATTTACTGACTTTTTTCCCACAACAACGAGCGATAGATGTAGATCCAGAAACTTCCTAATTGTTTCTTGGGAAATTCCGTATTATATATATATATATATATATATATATATATATATATATATATATATATATATATATAATATATATATATATAATACGTACCCGTATAGGAATCTGGTGAACGCAATAAAACCTTCGAATTTAACATTTATTTAAAAACTAAAAAACCGTATTCGCTTTTCGAGTAAAAGCAGCATGAAAATATTATGCCCGTAAAACAAAAAGAAATCTAAGCATAAAATTAAGCTTGGTGATATCTATATAATCACAGGTATGAGTATACCTATAATAATGCAGGCCTAAATTATTACAGCTATGTTTTTATTAAAAAAAATATTGTAATATGCCAGTGAGATATGGAAATGTAGATGTGTGATTGTTTTGTGGATCTCCTTATTTAGAGACTATCAATTAAGATCCAAGTTTTCGCAATCGTTTTTTTTAGTTTTCCTAATAGCTCTATAGTGTAATTCACTACGATCACATCTAAACTACAAAATAACATAAACAATAAGTGGCGTCACCAATTATTTTGCAGTTAAATAGCTTAATTTACGTTTTCTGTTCTATAATTAATAACATTCACGCGACCTAAGGATCTATTAGAAGATAGTGGAGTGAAATATTTGACGACCCATTTGGTGTAGCGGCTGAGGCGTCGGCTGCAACACCAAGGGTTCCGGGTTCGATCCCGGGCAGTACAAACATTTGTGTGCATGAACATGTCTGTTTGTAATGGTCTGGGTGTTTTCTATGTATATGTATTTCCAAAAAAAAGTGTATAAAAGTAAGTTTATCCGTTATTTAGTACTCATAATACAGGCTTGGGGCTAGATGGCGCTGTGTGAATGTCAGTGGATATTTATTATTTTATTATTCATATATATTGAGTAAATGTCATGAATCTGAATGTTTATTTACAGTATTCCAGTGTGTTGATAACTGAGTATTGTAATGTATAACTTGTGTTGATGTAACATTTATAGCTAGGTACCTTTGTTGACGTCTTTAGATAAGATGCACCAGACCCAATACATTATCCATAAAATGTATATTATATTTAGACGAAGACACATGTGCCTTATAGATTACACGTACAAAGCTACAAATAAATCTTTGTCACTAACCGAGTTATGTTGCAAGATGTGTTAAATGACTAGGTAGGTAGGGATGATTCCTATTCACCAGTATACTTACGAGTATCTAGTGCGCGTCATGGTTGGAACTAGGAAGTACTAGAAATTCATAGAATAACCAAGAGATTCTACGTTTGAAAATAAATAAGTTACATTTTGTACCAAAAATTCATAAAAATATAAGCAGTTGGTACAAGTAGAACATACAGAACTAAGAGGTTTCAACATTACAGCCTTATTATGTCCACTGCTGAACGAAGGCCTCCCCTAATGATTTCCATGCGGGCCGATCCCTAGCAGTTGACATCCATCTGCTACCCGCCACCTTAACCAGATCATCCATCCATCTGGTTAGGGGTCGGCCTACGCTTCGCTTTCCGTTACGTGGACGCCACTCGAGAACCTTTCCGCCCCATCGGCCATCGGTTCTACGCACTATGTGCCCTGCCCACTGCTACTTCAACTTGCTAATCCTCCTAAGAGGTTTAGTTACAAAAATATATTCATTGATCAAATACATACAATAGCTTTATCAAATTAGAACCTTTTAGTAAGATATGGTTTCCTAGTAGGTACTTTTATTTTTAATTACTGTTTGCTTTTAAATCAAAAAGTACTATTATTTAATTGTAACGTATAAAAACTTCGCTTGGCTGTGTTTGTTTATTTTCGGTTATATTTTATGAATGGTCCCAGTCGCCGGAAGAAAAATATTTTTTTTTCGGATCCGGCGGCCGGGACCGTGGTCCTAGAGTTGGCGGAAGCCTCCCAAACCCCATGCCAAACGTGGAAATTATGGAAAAGCATTTCACTATTGTGGAGTAGGCCCTAAGTCCTGTAGAAGGCTGTTACGCTACGTAAAGGAACATTTTCATCAAAGGTGAAGACTATTTTGCGACACTTAGTACTGTAATAGACGGACGTAACTACTACAACTATATTATGGTCAATATCACTTGATTCTGAACCAGTACATATGTGAATTGATTAATATTTATGAATTTGGAATACATTTTATGGAAAAGGCAACAAATTGGCCCTTCAGCACTAAAATGCAACTGAATGATGTTTAAAAAATGTTTGGTGAGGCAATAGAGTAGATATTTACAAATTGTATTTTATCATAGTTAAAGTGTTGATGCGGAATTCTGCGCCAGGTTCGGAGGCGGTCGTAGGTCGCCGGCAGAGGCCGGATTCGGGCGACGGCCCCGCGACCCATTTCCCCCTTTCCCCCCCCAGCTAGAACCCTCCGTACCTCCGCTCTCCTTTATCACACTGATAACAAGAAGTCGTACCAGCAGCCAATGCGATATCTCAGTGCGCGAGTACTCGCTTAATTACCTTGTCTTTGTTCCATTGACTCTGTTGAATCAACAACAATGTTAGGTAACCTTTTAGTCTAGACGAGTGAAGAACATAATTGCTGTGGCCCAATTATGCGTTGGATACTTGCCTGTCGCTAACAACAAATGCCGTGCAAATATATATTTTATATCGAATTGCTACATTTAAATCTAGTTATGCATATTTACTAAATCAAAACACACCTTATCAAATAATACGTAACCGAAAGGTCAAAGTTTATTATGACGCTTTTAGCAGCGAAGTAGCCATGAACATTGACGCAATTTCAATAATATCGGCGACACACATCTTAGGAGCGTTCCCGATGTGGTGTAGGTACATTAAACACTGAAGTTACATGGTCCAGGTTCAATTCATAAAATTTTATGCCAAAAAAGTGCCTATAATTCATATCACAGATTCCTCCTTTACACAACGGACAAGGTAAATATATTTTGTTGACGGTAACGCTATCAAGGATATACCTAAATAATTGGCGTGCACTCATATTTCAGCACCTTTACATACAACTTCGTTAAATATCAAGTGTAGCTGCGTAAGCAGAACGTAAGTGTTATCGGTTATCATCACAGAACATCAACATATAGCTACCCACTATGACGTGTTGATTTCGCATTAAATACAATGACCTGGGAAGTTAGGCAGTGTATTTTACTTTTTGACTCGTGTCGGACATTAGCAATGACTTTAAAAAATACCTGTCCTGGCTATTTATATTCAAACTATATTCTGAATGTATTATTTATGAACCGTTCGGGTGTTATTGTTAACTGCATCGCCGTGACCTTTGTTATTGTGTGTGATATGTGTGTTTCCATTTAATAAGGAAGCCAGTAATCGATAGGCGAAGGGGATTACGGGGCAGGATGGTAGCGGTAGGTGGCGGGAGTGACAGAGGCTATGGTGGCGCGCGGCCCGTCTGGCAGAGCGGCGAGCCGCGTTCGACGACCTGCCGTCTCAAGGCCGCTCTTACACGTGCCACTGGGCGCTTCCTGACGCCGCCATAACAAACCTCCCCCCGCCCGACCCCTGTCGCCCATTCTCTCCACCCGACTTACGCAGGCTCCTTCCAAGGCGCACGCAATAAACCTAAATCCAAGATTCTCGGAAGTGCGAATCTTTAGAGTTATTGGATAGCGGGGAGAAGCTTAAGGTGGGAACGACCTTTAATAAATTATACAAATAGTCTCAAGGAAATCGCTGTGGTCTTTAAGTATAGGTATTGTTGAACTGAATTAAATTCTGTGTTTATAAAATAAAATCAGAAATTTAGTATTTCAAAATTATAAGGTATCATTGCATTTATCATCATCAGCTGCTTACAAACATACAGTTTTAAAACGAAAAATTAAATTAAACATTTAAAGAATCATGAAAAAAATGTACCTGTGCCTTGAATAATATATAATATACCTACATATTCTATATATGAAATTCGGCATTTTTTGATGGGATCCATCATGGATTTGAAATTTGTCATAGTCTATTAGTATTTTACTAGTCGAGTCCTTTCGTTTGACACCCTAATTGGGGTTAGTCCAAAAATATGTAATCCACCGTTCTGTGGCGTCGGCCATCATGGACCAATTTTCATCAAAGATAGCTAAGTAAACTCTCGCCATATTTACCTTTCAAACAAAAAAAAACGGTTCGCCCGTTCGTGAGTTTACGATGCCACGAACAGACACACAGACAAATCAAATTGATGGATGACACTCCGTGGTTTTTTCGTCGGGGGTTAAATATAATATAGTGATCTTTTTTGCAGATTATATATGAATTATTTGGCAAATTTAAATTTTACTTGGTCCATACAAAATATAATTTTGTAAGATATTTTTATGTACATGTAAATAAGCTTAACAACGTAATTATACTATATTGTAAATAAGATTATCCTATGAAAATTATTGGAACGACCTATAATCACAGGCAATAAGTCTGACTCATGATGAATGTTTACATTAATTTATGAGTTATCTATTTATTTATTATTCATCACCTAGTCATAATACACGATACCCGTGCATGTCTTGGTCTTTGTATATAAGAAAATTTATGATGTTTATAACAATACGCATGAGTTGAGCATAAGTAAGCACGGGGTGTTTGAAAGTTACAAGAGTCACACAATCTGGTGTGAAGCCGGTTAGGTGGAACAGGTTTATCGCTATGTTATACGAGATATATTTATTCATCATATGACAGGAATTTTTCGGACATACCGTACTGTATGTAGCGAAAAGGATATACCAGCAAAATTCGATCCAAACATACCATCCAAATCGTAATCATGGACCTATAAAAAATACGGATAAAATCTCGCTAATATGAAAAGTGTGTAGAAATTCGGCCAGATTTTGTATGGAAAACAGCAAAATAGACATTTGGCGCGCATCTGTCAACAGCGTCATAGATTATGTTTGGAAAAAAATCTAAAAAAGAGCATGGCCTAGGTTGTAAATTATGCAAAAACCGCAGTGAACAAAAGGAAAACAATCCAGAAATTGCGTTCCGTAGGTAAATCGATAAGATATTTTTAGTTTTAAACACTAAAATCAATGTACAAACAAATATTTTTCCAAATGACATCATAGAAAGCAGCTGTCATTTCGGAGACACATTTTATCTATTCACTAGCTTTTATCAGATTCAATAACGTTTAGAAGTATTATTTTTCATCTCCTATTTTTTCCCCTAGCAGTAAAATTTATCATTTTTTTAGGGATACCTACGTCATAGTAGCTTTAGGCATGCAAAATCTCAGCCCGATCGGTTTAAATTCTAACAAACTTTCATCCCCTATTCTATCCTCTTGGGGTAAAATTAATCAAAATCCTTTCTTAGCGGATGTCTAGGTCATCATAACATTTACCTGCATGCCAAATTTCAGCTTGATCCGTCCAGTGGATTGGGCTGTGATAGATCACTATTTCAATCAATCACTTTTGAGTTTTATTTAGATGACCCATTTGGTGTTGCGGTTGAGACGTCAGCTGCGACCCCAAGGGTTCCATGTTCGATCCCCGGGCAGTGCAAACATTTGTGTGCATGAAGATATCTGTTTGTAATGGTCTGGGTGTTTTCTATGTAAAATATGTATGTATTTACAAAAAAATATGTATATAAGTATGTTTATCCGTTGTTTAGTACCCATAATACAGGCTTCACGCTTTACTTGGGGCTAGATGGCGCTGTGTGAATGTCAGTGGATATACAGTATTGACAGTCCGACCGTTACCACAATTTCATTTTATGTTAATTATATTATAAAGTACTGATATGCTTATACTCGTACTGAACGACACATATATCAAATAAAAACTAATTATGTTTATCTTATTTCATTCAAGAAAATTTTAATAGGTATCGGTATTTTGTATCGCAAAGCAAAGGTGATTATTTGAGTGTAGTCTGGAGATAAGGAGATTTTGGAGCAAATATTGTTTTGTGAAACAAAGTGAATACAAAACTAAAAACTGATATGCATTAATATCTTTTAAAGTGATTAATGCATATCAGTTTTTAGTTTTGTATTTTCATAATGCGCTATATGTTACAATTACGTATAGGTATTAGACAATATACACAAGTCATAACGCCATATCAATACCAAAAAACATTTCTCTTTATTAGAATTAACATTGATAGTAAGCCATACCTACCATGTTTTCGAAGAAAATTAAATAAGAATCTTAACGTTTTGAACGCAAACAGTCACATTGACGTTGATTTTGGTAGATTTTTTTCACCGCAGTGAGACCTTTTCGGGCGTGTTATTACCAAGCGTCCCAATTAGCAAATTGAATCGCACGACAGAGCTATCTTCATACATAATTGGCCTGTATGTTATGCTGCTTATCGCCGCTCAGCTGCCTTTGTGACCTGCCTTTGATATGTCTACATTTTACGGTAACAATTCCGAGAAACATGACATGTCACTTACATGTGTTTTGTCTTTGTCGTTCATTTCTTATTCATACCTATAAGTCGAGTTGGCCGAGTGGAGGCGTCGCTGCGCAGTGCGTAATGTGAATTTGGCGAAAGGTGGGGGAGGGGGCGAAGGGTGAGGGTAGTCTGCACTTCGCCCTGATAACCCACATACTTGGTTCCCGGCGCCGCGCCTCTGAGAAAATTAGAGCCGCGTAAGAAGGCTGGCGCTTCTTACGCGGCTCTAATACCTTCACATATACCTTCTTTCAATGTATCCTTTGTGTTCTCAATACCGAATCTATTTTCCCATGTATATCACCTTTGACACTCTTTTGTGTAAGGATTTTGAGACAGATAAAAATCGACGCGTGTAGGCGTCAGGAGGACGGTATTGATTTTCCTCTACAGACCGGCTCAATAAGTAGCATTGTCAAAAGTATTTCATTTGCAGTTTACGAATTTATGAGTCTTTTTTATTCAAACGTTATTCCCGATCATGTTAGCTTATACCAGTCTTAAGGGAACGGGTGTGCTCGTTATTAATCTAATAAAAGTTTCGTATTATGGCATTAATCGTTACGTATATTAAGCAATCATAACTTTAATGTAACTGTATGTGGGTTGTTATTATTGTTTGTTTATTACTCAAACTTGTGTTTTGGTAATTTTTATACTGGCACTACTTTGTTTCTTAATTTTCGTGACTGATATTCAACGTATAATTCACCTCGCCTTATATGTTGAATACCAGTCACGAACATAAGTTTATAATTTTGAATGACGTGAGCATGTTATTTAGTTGTAAGCGGCGACAGGTGAAAACGATTCAGGTTCAAGCTAAATCGGTTCATGTAGATATTTGCGCTCACAACAGATCTATGCCACGTGCTCCTTGAAAAATGCAAGGCAGCTCGTGAGGAATGAATGAGTCGGCGCGGGCGGAGGAGCGTGCGAGCGTGCGTCGCGGTGGCGCAGGTACTGACCGGAGTGCGCAGGCGGGTCGGGCGGCGGAGACGGCGGCGGCGGTTCGGTGGTGTTGGAGGGCGCGCTCGCGCAGGCGGGCGCCGGCGGCGCATGTTCCGCGCCGGCGCCGGGCGGGCCGGGGGGGGCGCAGAGCGCGACCAGCCGCAGCAGCGCCACGCACCACCACCAGAGCACGGCGGCCAGCGCGCGGGCAGCGCGCCCGACGCGGCCCGGGGCCCTCTCGCGACCGAAATACGCGCGACCACGACTCGAGCACGCGAGCTCGCCTCACCTCACCCGGGTCACGGCGGCGTCCAAGCGGCTGGCGAGGCGACGCGGGTGCGCGCGCGCGGACACACGGCGACTGGGGCGCCGCTCCCGAGAGCGCACGACCGCGCCCGAACACTATTTCGGGAGCGACGCTCCGCGCCGCTGCCGCCGCCCGCCCGCCGCACGCTGCCAATTTTACGCGAAATTGCGGGCGGGCGGTGATGCGATATGTACCGCGGCGCGACCACCTGCAGTCGCAGCACCGTAGTCGTCGCTACGGGCCTGCGAGGGCCTTCTTTTTTCATTCATAGGTCCGGTCGGGCCTCGCGGCGTCGGTCCGGCCCGCGCTTGGTCGCTGCCTGTTCACTCAAAATAGTCGTCGGCGAACGTGCTGCTGGCCCATGTCAATAGATACAATGTCGCACTATTGGCAAGGAAACAGAGACTCGCACTATCTCACTGTCTCGCGCTCTCTGTGTTGTGAATTCTTATGCACGGTTTATATTTAGACGCAAAATTATTTCTGATATAGATAGGTGTTTGACATTACGTTGAACTCTCATACGTCGGGAAGTTCCACCTGTATAAATATTCTATCCTAATGCGTAATGTGTGCAACAAAATATTGTATAGCAATATGCAGAAATACTTAGGAATTGGATGATCTCATAGTTGGATTGAATAAAGTATTATACAGTTTATTTTTTTTAAAGATTAATACTAATTTGTTTATTTTAATATGCAAAAGCTATACTGCCTGTAGTCACACACAAAACTACGCGGGCTATCTGCATTATATTAGATAGATAGCTCACGTAGATAGTTAGCGTATCCCATTAAAAAAATCATGTTAAATGTTGCTAAGACTACCACATGAGATTTGCCCTGTGAAAAAGATAAGTTTTGCAATTATCACTTTTTAATACATCAAACTGTCGTTACGATTACCCAAATACAGAAAGAATCTTTTATTTTTGTAAACAAAACACGAGTAAGTATTTAAAGTGCATCAGATATAAATATATAATGTGACTTCATGAACTCCACCAAAAACATGTCATGTAAAATGTTGCCAACTGTGAAAAGATATCAGATCTCATGTAGAGCCTGGTTTCCATGTCGTGGAAGTGATGCGAATATTGTTTCTGATCTGAAGTTAGTAACGAAGAAGCCATGCCATACATATTTATTGATATTTAGAATTTGATGAAGTTAGAGTTGGTAGAGTTAGGCCGTGTTGATTCAGAAGACTGGCTCTAAATGAGTTCTGATATCGTTTTCAAAAGCGAAACCTTACGTGGTTGTCTTCGCAAAATTTTACATGAAATGTTTTTGATGAAATTTCAGTAATTTTTAAGTTGATAGGCAGTCTTTTTAGTTTTTTTTCATAAGAACTTATTATTAGGTTATACCATTGACATCCTCAAGGTTTGAACCTCACTACCGCAAGCCTTTGCACTTGAAAAGTATCTCTCTGACAGTACTATCATCTGCATAGCCAACAATACCTGGAATAAGTAGGTCATTGATGTGCGAAAGCGTCCCAGAGAGAACTGATCCCTGAGGAACCTCGGCATTAATCTGAAAATGTTCAGAAGAGCAACCATCTAGAACCACTCTGATTGAACGGTCACTAAGATAATCAGATATCCAGTTACATAGGCCTGCAGGAATCCCATAGGCTGGAAGTTTGGTAAGCAAGCCCGCATGCCAAACCTTATCGAATGCCTTGGATATATCAAGCGATACAGCTAGAGCTTCACCATGATTCTCCAAAGCTTCGTTCCAGGTATGCGTAACATACACAAGTAGATCACCAGTAGAACGCCCTTGTCTAAAGCCGTATTGGTGGTCACTCAGTAAATCATTACTTTCCAAATATGCTAGCAATTTGGTATTAAGAACTCTCTTCATTACTTTGTATAATAGAGAGGTAATGGCAATAGGACGGTAGTTTGAAGGATCGACACGACTACCTTTCTTAGGTACAGGTTGCACATTTGCTAGCTTCCATCACTGGGGGACAGTTCCGGAGTCATAAGACAAGCGAAATAATCGCGTAAGCACAGGCGACAATTTGGGAGCACAATATTTCAAGACTCTAGCAGGTACACCATCTGGTCCGCTGGCCTTATTGACGTCTAGTTCCCGAAGTACCCTGCGGACATCTCTACAATGAATTGAAATATCGAACATTAACGTACCACAAGGAGGAATGGAAGGAAGCGTCTTTCCCCCTGGGTTCAACTGAGAATTACCTGCAAACAATGTAGCCAATAAATTAGCTTTTTCCGCTGCGGTATGAGCCAGAAAACCATCGGACTTTAGCAAGGGTGGTAACGAAGTTGGATTCAACAGTTTTTAAAGTGACCAAAACTGCTTACTTCCAGAAGGGTATGATGCAAGTTTTGCCCCAATACGGGCAACGTGAGTATAGCGAGCCTTACGGAGGACACGTTTGCAACAGTTACTTGCGGAGTTATAATAAATTTTTCTTCTCTTAACAATACGCGGATGAAATTTACGATCACGAGCCTCAACCCATGCTCGATACGCTGACAGCTTCCTAGATACTGCTAAAACACAGTTAGAACCAAACCAAGGGCGAGCTTTGAGACTGAGCGGGATATCAGAAAAAGGGATAAAGAATTCCATTCCCTGCTGTATCACACCGATAACCTCACCCGCAGAAGCTGAAGCTTCACCCGTAGAAAAACAACACCTTTGCCTCTGGAACGAAGCAAAAAAGTGTCGCATTTCATCCCAGTCAGCTGACTCATAGTGCCAGATCCTTCTTGTGCCACTGGGACTGTCATCGGGAGGTGTAAATGTTGACACGGATTGCACTAAACAGTGGTCAGAATGATCGGCTCCGCCAGGAGCCGAGACTGATACTGAGTGTTTAATAGGATCAGATGTCAGTAGCAAGTCAAGGCAATTAGGTGTGTGGAAATCGACATCGGCTACGCGCGTTGGTCCACTCACAAGCTGGATAAGATTTCGGAGTGATGAGCATTGAAATCCCCCAGGAAGACTAACTCTGCAGTAGGATAGCGTTGCTGAGCTTTATCAGCCATCTCAATCAGGTTATCAAAGAGGCTGGTGGTTTCCCTGATCACTATGGTGCGAGCGATAAATAGCAACGTATAAAGGTTTTTCCATGCCAGAGTCCACAAGAACCCAAAGGACGGAAAACCCCGGCAACTCAAAGCAACGGAGTCGCTTGCAGCACACATCATCCCGAACATACAGACATAGCACGCTTTTTGAACTTATGTTCAAGTCCGTAACCTGGGTATTGGAGATACGACACATCAGACGGTGTGGCTATCAGTGTCTCCGTTAGAAACAAGAGGTGCGGCTTAACGGACTCGAGATGGTAATGGACCGATTCAACATTTGAGTGTAACCCTTTTATATTCGTGAGGTGCACTTTACGTAGGAGGAAGTGCAGCCGTTGATTAAATTGTTTCCTTTTTTCCTGTTCATGAGTGATAATTATAGTTTATTAGGATATGAGAACGTAGTCCAGGCGCTGATCGACTACTGTCTGAAAACAAACTGAAGTAAGTCAGATATAAAGAGACTCACCTGGAGACTGCGGGGAAGCCCGGACCCCCCCTGGGAATGGCCATCGGGTCCTCCCTTCCAGTCGCCAACTGGCACGATGGAGCATTCCGGGATTTATTACAAGTTGGCGGGGCAGTCTTTCTTACATGGCTAGTGCATTACTTGGGGCCCCTACTAACTGCGGTCGGCCAACGACTAAGACCGTGCTACGGATCCCGCTACCCTCCATAATGAGCCTTCCGACATAACTTACTCCGCTATCTAAACCATTCGCGACCTACGCAACAACTACAACCCAAACCCCAAAAATAGGCACTGGTTCTCCAGTTTACTCGACGGAACACAGCGAACTGTTTGGCGCCGGACTTTACACTGAAGGTGGTCGCAAACCAGGCGACTTCTTGCAAAGTCTACCACCGCGAGGGATCACTTAGCCGACATCAAGGACAAAATGCCCGTGAAGCCGTTGTCCGGGGTAGACCACTAGGAGGTGGATCCCTCCCACCCCAAAAACCGTACCGGGTGCGAGGCAGCACCAACAGCCTCCTGCAGCTGGACGCAGACAGTGCCATTATGCAGCACTGGACTCGCTTCCAGCTTTTCAAGGACGCTACGAATAATTATTATTCGCTTCGTTTACTAACAAAGTTTTTTTAAGATCATTGTTACTAACACGATATGGAATTTATTCCGAAATAAATATGTTTTATTTTATTTTATTTTTAATTTGTATAATAATTTCATCATATTATGAGAATATGAGCTATCTGGTATATCGGAAACCAGCTCTATGATAGATCATGAAAACGACAAAGCACTTCGAGAAAAGGTAGGTAGTGCTTTTGCGATTCGCTCGTCTCGTATTGCCCGGGGCACTGCCATGTCCCCAGATGTAGGTGAGTAGATAAGTCAAAGGCAGCCATTTTGTACTATATAATGCATCACTATATAGTCTAATAAATTATTATATTCAAATTGTACATTGTCCTTTTACGTCCCCTGCGACATTCCTAGCCAACTAGGTAAAAAAGCCTGTGCCCTGTAGTTGGACTTTATAGGCTGGTTAATTTTTTCAGTTTTCTTATTGTTTTAACCTTTATTTTAACCGCCGCTGATGGATAAAGATAAGATAAAGGAACTGCAAAGTTCATCAAAATTAAGCAGAATTGGGTCCCAAACCCCCAGACGTGACTATGCATAGTCCAACAGTGGACTGTGTGTATAGTGTGCGTAATTTACATAAATATAAATGGTACGCCAATAGTTGCACTAAAATCATACTTGTGTTTGATAACCCAATACAGTTGCATACGTTACTGGCAACGCGATTACCTAGGGATTATTATTAAGCACCAGCCTTTTTTAATTATGACGTAAAGCGATGGGCAAAGTGATTAATTTATAACTTTGACCGGCCATTATTAATACCCAACGGCCCGTGGTACATGTATTAAGTCAATGTTTGAGATAGCTTGACTTTATCACTTGGACCGGGCAGTATGAACAATTCCCTATTTGTAGTCGGGCAATGTGATAATGTGCTCTAATAGACTCTCATTTTGATGGACAAGACTTCCAGCATTGTAACTGCAGTGGTGACTACAATTCAAAGTGTTGTAAATGCAAGAAATCAAACATCCATTACAATTCCCAATGTTACAAAAGCTCATCTTACAAGAATAAATAATTCTAAACTTACTAACTTAATTGCACACTCCTTCATTATTAGATACTAGCATTTGCCCATAGCTTTACATACGTTAAATTCGAGGTAATACGGTTGCCCTTTCCTAGTTCCGCAGACAGAATATCATTTTTACGCTGCTGTAAATGGTACGAGTATTATACGTCTTGCCATAGATTTTTAGCTTCCTACTTTGAACTTACTGCAAGAGGTCACTTTTAAGGCTTTGGGGGCCGATTCCAAAAATGTTATGAATAACGGCCATTATTTAAAGCCGGACTTATTAAAGTGCCCGTAACATATAAATTTATCTGAGCGTCGTGTCGGTAGCTCTTGGTTACCGTCGATGGCACTTTGGTAAGTGTCGGTGGTCAGTGGCGTGCTCTCCATATATGCAAATAAGCAGTGTATACTCTGTGCGTCTAGAAAACCCAGAAAATGGCCAACATATTAAATGATACCCACTTTTTCGCATATTCGGTTCCTCTACGGCTTTGACACCATAGGCGATCTGTTATCATCAACAGCACTCAATTTGACAAAAATGAAAATTATTTATCGTTTTTTGCGATTAGTGTCACTTACATACTCTTCTCATAATATCTGTGCACGCCACTGTCGATGGTATGTTGGTGAGTGTCGGTGGCTTATTGGTGAGGTTGCCTTCCGATCTGGAGGGTGCAGGTTATAATCCCCCCCAAAAATTATATATACGTTTATGCGACGCTATTACTCGTAAGGTGAAGGAAAACATCGTAAGGAAAGCTGTGCACAACCACGAAGAAATTCAATGATTGTGCGTGAAGTGAAGTCGTCCAATCCACACTAGGCCCGCGTGAATGACTAAGGCCTATTCACCCTATACGGGTAGGTTTGTGTCCCTTGGTAGGAACATATAATAAGCTGATGATGATGATGATGATAACTCTCTTATCAGTCACACACAGAGATAGCTCTATTAAACTAAATACTATAAATCATCTCAATGCAATGCCAACTCAATTTTTTATCTTTCGCACAGTCACCGCTTGTGATGTTATGAAGAGCGTACAAGCCATTTCCTCAAATGCCGTTGGAAATGACTGCGTTAGTCGTGCAATGATTACACCTGTCCTTGATATCCTTTCTCCGGTTATTGCCTACATTCTCAACAACTCCTTATCCTTCGGTGTGTTTCCTACCGTATGGAAGGAAGCACAAATTATCCCACTGCCTAAAAAACCTAATCCTAATTCTCCTCTGATTACCGCCCTATCTCCATTCTACCATTCCTCTCCAAAGTCCTCGAAAGGTTGGTTCATCAACAACTTACATATTTCCTATCCACGAACAACCTTTTGAACTCCTGTTAATCTGGCTTCCGTCCCGGTCATAGCACGACTACTGCGTTGGTGCATGTTTCCGATGACATTCGACTTGGGATGGAAAATCAAAAATTAACCGTCCTAACGCTGCTTGATTTCAGTAACGCCTTCAATACAGTAGATTTTGATATTCTGCTCTCCATCTTGCGCTCTCATAACATATCTCCAACGGTGATTGAATGGTTTCATAGTTACCTGTATGGGCGCCGACAGCGCATTCGCGTTTCAAGATTCTTTTTCTGCGTGGTGTAATACTCTGCCGGCGTTCCGCAGGGTGGCGTCCTGTCACCTCTTTTGTTTTCTATTTTCATAAATTCTATCACTCTTCCGCTCACTTCTTCCTATCATCCGTCGTATGCAGACGATCTTCAAATTTATACACAAGCTCCGCTTTCAGATCTCTCAGTTGCTATCGAGACTACCAACAAAGACCTTATCAGTATTGCCGAGTGGAGTCGTTCCTACAACTTGAAGGTTAATCCGACGAAAACTCAGACCATCATAATAGGTAGCCACTGGTATATTTCACGGATTAAACATAACATGTTACCCCAGATCATTTTTGATGGAACTTCTATTCCCTACAGCCGTAAAGTCAAAAACCTTGGCGTTACGTTTGGCGATTCTTTGTTGTGGAATCATCAGGTATCAGAGGTGTTTGCTGCTTACGGTTCTCTTAAGTGTCTCAGGAATCTTTTGCCGACTGAAACCAAAATAAGCCTGGCTTTTGTTATCCTGATTTATCTATTCAACTATTAAATAGCTCGAGCGTCTGCAGATCTTTGTATCAGATTTATTTAGCCTGCGTAAGTATGACCATATCTCCTCATATAGGTCCCAACTTCAATGGCTGCCTATTGCCCGTAGAAGGGACTGTCACATTCTCTCCCTCCTTTACTCCATTCTTTCCCACCCTAACACCCCTCTCTATCTTAAAGATCGCTTTATTTTTCACTCAGCAACCTTGGCCCGTGATTTGCGTGCCAGCTCTAAATTGACGCTTCACCTGTCGTCTCATAAGACTGACTTCTACGGAAAGTCTTTCACAGTGTGCGATCAAGCTGTGAATGCCTTGCCCGAGGACATTCGTCGTGCGCCGTCTCTTGAAGCTTTTAAGAGCCGAGTAAAAAAACATTACTTACAATAAGTATTTGTAATCTCAGCTTTCCTTTACCTTTTTTCCTATGCTGTATGCTGTCGCTGTCTTTTTCTTCTTTATTTTATAATTATGTATGTAGTAATGAGTACTTCGTTTATGTACTATAATATTATAAGTTTTTGCACTAGCCCGCTTACCTATAAGTATTTTTCTTTCACCCAAAGGTTGTCTGGAAGAAATTGCTATTTTAGCAATAAGACCGCCTACATTGTACTCGTTTTTTTTTGTTGTGTTGTATGCTTTTTTCTTATGTGCAATAAAGAATTTTTATCTTATGATTTCTGGACTATAAATACTTCCTTCCTGATTTTTAACCGACTTCAAAAAAGGAGGGTACTCATCGTATATTAACCGATTTTGATGATTATAATTTGTTGGAAAGAGGATATTTGAAAGGTGATCTAATAAATATATAAAATTTTAATGAATATCCACTGACATTTACACCGCATCATCTAGTCTCAAACTAAGCAGTAAATGCTTTAAACAACGGATAAACATGCTTATATATATATTTTTGTAAATACATACATACATACAAACACCCAGACCAGACAACAGACATGATCATGCACACAAAAGTTTGTACTGCCCGGAGATCGAACCCGGAATCTTTGGTGTAAAAACCGACATCTCAACCAACTACATCACATGGGTCGTCATGATAAGGAAGTCAGGGTTTGATGAAGGCAGACCTGACCAATAGAGAAAAATTTAAAAAATCTTAGGCTACTTTGAACAACTACTTCTTTGGTAGATGATTGATTGATTTTGATTTGCTTGATTGGAGTAAATTTATTAGGGATTATTTTTAATACGATACACTCAAATTAGTTAAAGATATTTACAATAAATACCGACTTCAAACAATATTTTATTATTTATAATTGTGATTTTGGTGCCTAGTGCCAAGCAAACTCTTCAGCTTTATATTATAGGTCAGATACTAAAAGGATAGAGAATATCCTTACACAGCTCTTGATTTACTGAGCACCGACTTCAAAATTATAAAATAATTATTGAATCATTTATATTTACCTAGCTAAAAACGAATTTTTTAGTAATTTGTTTGCAGTCGGTTTTTTTTGTTATTTTTTTTACTAATATTCTAACAATAATGAGATTTTGTGAAAAGACAAGATAGTTTGACATTTTATTATTTCCCATTTTATTAAGTTGCAAAATAGTTCATTACTACAAAACCAGATTTCTTCATGGGCTATTTTAATATAAAATTTTCAAGACGAAGATAGAAATTTGATCGGAATTTGTACGATTCCTTGGTTGTGTCACACGTGCCAGCTTCTTAGTAACTGAATGAAAATCTAAAGTCAATATGTCAGCAGATTTCCTTGTAATGTGACAATAAGCCGTATGTGGCTGGATGTTGCAGCCGAGGGGAGTGGTCTGGGTCACTGCACGGAGACTTGATGCACCGAGCGTATGCCGCTGCGCCATGCAGCCTTGCACTTTAAGCCACTAAAGACTAGCCTATACTTGTTTCACTTGTCGGGACCGGTACCGCATATGATAAACCTTCTTCTTGCCGAGTTGGTATAGCTTATACATGAAATGTTCATAGTTTACTATATAATATATTTGATCAGTGCTTAACCTAATTTTGGAATCACAGTTTCTAAATCGTCGTACAATTTTTCGCGTACACATATATTATAATAGTTAAAACGGTTTAACGTGCGTATTCGAAAACACATTGGTACGTGTCGGGATTAGAACCTGCGCCCTTCCGATCGGGAGGCAACAGTTCACATCATTGAGCCACCGACGCTCCGAGCCATAGACAACCGTAGACAATACATTATTGATGTGTGCAAGGCAAGGCGACGACCTCGCGCCAGCTCTTGCCTTGCAGCATCAGACGAGCACCGGTTACTTTAAATTTTCATTAGTACTGGTCGCCGCCCGCTCGCCGCCGCCTCTGGCGTCTGCAATTACATTTTGCAATTTACAAATTGTCTCTTTATTTACGACGTATGCTCCCGTAGATATTGTCAAGTGTACGAAACGAGGTTTGCATTTATTATTGCGCAACTTGGAGTTATCGATTTGTCAAAAATAATGTTCTTTTTACGTATGCTGATTTATATTTCTTAAAATAAAATTGAATATTGCTTGAACATAATGATGAGTGGTTCATTTTTATATATTGGTAGGTATTAAAAATGTATAGATCTGGCTAGTTATCTCATCTCCAGATTATCGTCAAAAAAATATATATTTGTTTTGTAAACATTTTAATTATTCCTTCTACGCGTTGAAGTCTTTTGTATGATATGCATATTAATAATTTGTTTAAAAAAAAACTTATTAAGATAAAAAACATAATAATAATATCAAATAATATATAGTCAAATAATGTAAGTTTCATATGAATAAAGAACACACTTTTTGGTAAAGTATGATGTAAATGTTTGTTCCCAAGCAAAATTAATTTGCAAAGCACAAAATATCGTTGGTCCTTCTCACTTAAGAACTTACAATGAAATTTCACTTACAACAAGTAATATAAAATAAAATAAATTTATATAACACATAAACATATAAACTGTAACAAATATTTCTATTACAATCTTCGAACTGCATGTTTATTTACAATTTCAATTTCACTTACCGTTCAGAAGATTACAAATGATGCTCATTCAAACCGTAATAAAAATAGTACATTTAGAAACTCAGACGTACAAAAACGAACCAGCACCTAAATGATGTCAGTGGACTCCCAGACATTCATTCTCAGAATTCGAAATGTAATTATTTGAATAAATTGAATTGAATTATGAATGAATACATTTAATTTTTAAAACAGATAATTTTAGAATATCAAAATTTAGCTATTTATGTATTTAAAGTAAAATAATTTAGGAAAAAAAACTAAAATAAAATACTTTGTTAATTGATTAATTTCATAAATAGGTTTATAATTCAGAATTTGTATAAGAAATATTTATGTTCAAATGTTTCATAAATATTTTAATAAACTCGAAGTTCGATCACTGAAAACCAAATCTAAGTAAAATAATTATAAACATGTATCCACTGACATACACACATATTATTTTAAATACATACATATTATAAATAAAACCTCCCCGACCAATACAAGCAAACATATTCATGCACCCACATGTTTGTACTGTCCGGGTATCGATTCGGAACCCTTGGCGTATCAGCCGACGTATCAACTATTACAAAAGATAGGATAACATAATATATAACTTTATTGAAGAACTAGGAAATTTTATCCTCCTTCTTTTGTATAAGTCGATAAGGCTTTCAGAATTTAAAATTCCGAACCATTCCAACCAACCAATAGTTTGTGAACTGCACAGTTTTATATACATATAGGGTTCATGCTTTAATTTCGAAAAACATGAAAATCAACACGTGAGAGGTTGATGGTGCAGCGACTAGCGCTTACGGTTGCCGATCGCGAAAGTCAAGGAACTATCGCAACGGTGCTTCATCAGATGGGTGACCGAAGAATATTATCTCAAGTCGAGCTTTGGATCGCACGATCAGCAATCGGCCCTATCTTTGGATGTAGTCGTTCACCCACAAATTCACACGGAGCTGTGCTCTGTAGTGAGACGTTTTAGTATGGTTCATCATCAGCTCATTAAACGTCCCACCGAGGGGCACGAGCCTACCCGTATAGGTGTATAGACTAAGTCGTCCACGCGGGCACAGTGCGGGTTGGACGACTCCACACACAACCTTTGAATTCTTCGCAGGCGTGCATGAAGGTTTCCTCACGATGTTTTCCTTCACCGTAAGAGCGTTGGATAACGTACATATATTTATCGAAATTGGAAAACACATTGGTACATGTCGGGATTTAACCTCAGCCCTCCCGGTAGGAGGGCGACAGTCCACACCATTGAGCTACCGACGATTAGTATGGTTAATTGATTGAAAATAAAGTTATTTGCTAAATACAAATGTCGACATAAAAATATAATTGGCTTATACTGGCTTGCCTTCAGATTTAAGTATATATTTATATATATAATTACGTATTTTCGGCACCAACGAAGAAACTGTACGAATAACAACCGACCCAATTGTAGTCTTGTGTTAATTCAAAGTTGTTTTAACCAGCTGCAATGTATGTCCGAGGTAAACTATTTCTGAACAACTGGTGAGTGCCAAGTACTACTAATTGTTTGTTGAGAAATATTCACGTCCCAATTATTACTCTGATGATCTTGAACTTTATTTAAGAAAGTAGTCCTGCAAATTGTTATTGAACTTAAAATGGTCAGACAATCACAATCAAAGTAATTCCTGATTCCTGAAGGCTCAGACACCTCAGTGTAGACAATTTCAAAGGATCTCTTTAAACTGATTCTGGTATTAAGTTTTGACATATTAATAAGCAAACGGTTGCTTAGCTTGAAACGAGAAAAAACTTATTTAGAAATCAAATATTTTATTTTATAATATGGAGCAACACCACTTACAAATAAACCGACACAATACAAGAAGCATACCTGTAATGGTGGGTGGGATTGATGAGATATTCAGTCTCCGTTAAGTAAATATGTAGATACTCGTAATTTACTATACCATAATAAGAAGGTTGTCTGGAAGATATCGCTATTGAGAGCACTTAATATAACTTATCGAAGTTGAAATTTAATTTTACTCAAATAAAATATTTTACAAATAATGTAAAATATTTTACTTGTGTCCGAAATAAAGACTATTTTATATATGTATTAAGAACAGATCTCTATCACTTGGTCATTCTTATTTTTAATAACTGAGTTACATAAAATGTCGATTACTAAAATAGACTGCAAAATTCTGTTTATTATCCTGTTGCACACACACAAACCAAATAATCTTTGTATGTGTGTGTGTTTAAATAAAAAGTAGATATAGCAGATCGATTTCAGCGAACTAGATTTACCGATTACGTTGTGAGCCTATTGTTAACATTGTTAAGCTTAAAATAAAATTTACATTTATAGAATCCTATTTTTATTTGAATATAAATGGTATCATAAATTGAAATTTGACAAAACGAAATAGATACAAATTGCGTACTTTATATTTGGTAGGTACTTATAAAATATATACAATACTGAATTCACTTAACTTACATTTCTCATCTCATACGACGGGTATGGCAGTGTAGACAGAAAAAAATGTGTCTTTCAATATTTGGAGGTTTACTTCAACTTTAAATTTATAGTATACTAAGATGTATTTTTTCTGTATTTACAAGTTACGTAGCATTTACTTTTTAAAATGGCGATTTATATATTAAGAAGATATTTATTTATATCACATAAATAAATATCTACGTAATAAATAAATATCCACTGCGCCTTCTAGACCCGATGTAAGCGAGTAGCCGAGCTTGTAGTATAAGTGCTAAAAAATATTTATACATACTTGTTTCTATTTTTTTTGTAAATACATACATATTATAAAACACGACCGAGTACGCGATAGTTGTTACTGACCACAAGGCGGACTGCCTACTCATTGCTTAGTAAATAAAAAGATTTTGGATTCTTTCTAAATAGGTATTATACATAACATTTACATTTAGAGAAATCAGTCTTCATTAATTTTCATTTCTGTTGTGCTTGATTTGGCAGATAATTATTTGATTTTTCTTCTAACAATATTTTTAAGTAGGCACATAATTGTGTTTACTTTTTTTATAACACAGAATGGCAAACGAGCATGCTGTTTACCTGATGGAAGTGTCACCGCGCCCATGGATATTTGCAACAGCTGAGGTCGCAAGGGATGCGTTGCCGGCCCTTGAAATCGATCCCTAGATAAATAAATGTTTAAACGAAACTGCAGTATTTTTTGTACAAGACTTAAATCATTAAATGGTAAACATTATTTGTTCTGTCACGAAGATCCGTAACCTCTTTATTTAAATGAAAGTCACTGGGAAAGGCCTTGTTCAGCTAAATACGTTAAGTATGACGAAGAAGAAGAAAATCCAGTTCCAGGTCTCATCGAGTAATAACAGGTGAAATAATATTGTGATAAGATGGAGGTGGTTACTGGTTATGAATCTCTTTACAAGTATCATATAATAAATAAATAAATATCCACAGACATTCCACAGCCATCTAGCCCAAACTAAGCCTGTAATATGGATACTAAACAACGGATAAACATACTAGTATATTTACGATCCAAATAACACTTTAACTAAAATATATTACACCTGAATCACTTAAAAAAAATTAAAACTAGAAAAATAATTAAAATAAGTCCCTTTCGGCAAAGTTCGAAACATACATAAAACTTATATTTTTTGTGAAATACACATTATACATAGAAAACACTATACCATACAAACAGACATGCACACAAATGTTTGTACTGCCGGGATTGAACCCGGAACCTCGGTGTAATAGCGAACGTCTCAACGGTTTTTTTCATACAAAAGGCGAAGTAACATTATAGTAATACTGTTTTATGAGTGGGTGAGCCCATGTCTATATGTCTGAGGTTTGTTATTAGGACGCTAGGACGTGCAGCAGTTCTTGCGAACGTAAGAATAGTCCAAGGGATGTCTGACGTTACCAATGCCTCTATACTACTAGTATGCACCACACAGAAAGCTTTGAAAGATGGGTCGTATAGATGCGCATAGTTCTATAACATGTTACATACAGAACCACCTGAAAACCCAAGAGAGTGTAGCTGATTGGATTCTGATATAACTGCGCCGTTTCTTAGTTGCCACTACTCCCAATACACTTCTCTATTAATAAAATGTTACGTTGTTCCGTTATCTGAATGGGGCTATGATATCTCTTATTAATATTAAAAATCATATGAAAATGGCTAAGTAAATGCATATACCTATATGACATATGAAAACAATAACGGTAAAAATGTTTGCATTGGAAAGGACTTTGATGACTGATCAAATGAGTTACTGAATCCGATCTGACAACATGAAATACTTTTTAAAATAAATTTTTGATACTATACAATAGCATCAAAATGAAAAAGTATTTCATGTTGTAAGCACTATATCGTTACAAGTTTTCGATTACAATAGTGTTTAAATCTTTTTTACAAAAAATAAAGAATTTAATCAGAGTAATTTCATAACGAAAGTTTGAATAGTAAACTATTTAGTGTAACCATTTTAACGTCAGAGTCTGGCTGTGTGAGCTGATGATGGTGAACTGAACTGAACCGTCTGAGGTTTCTTTTCGTATTCAGCATTCAATATAAATAAGTGAGAAAATAAGAAGTAAGTTCACTTAATGGTAGGTTGCAACTGTTATCTTTGATGTATCCTGAACCGAATAGGTAACAAGACTGCAGTTGCTCATTTATGTCTTCAAATATTTTAGTCATTGCATCCAGCTAAAGCACTATTACACTTTACGAAGGCTGCCTGTTCTAACTGTAAATGTGTAAAAACTGCTTTCATCAAAGCATAACTGAAGTAAAAGAAATATGTGAAATTAGGTGCCGACTGACGACGTTCTACACCGTCACGCTCACGCTCATCCACATCAATTTCAGTCATAACACAACTAGGTGGTAGACTCGATACTGAGTCGTCTAGGTAGTACCACGCAGTGCAGATATCATCCTAACAGGAGTGTTATGCACTTTTGTGTTCGGGATGAGGGCACTTAGCTAATGAAATACCGGTTAAGAAACCTAACATTGTCTCGGGTGACGGCGCAGTGCGGCGTTGATGGAGGATAATAATACTGTCTATCGTTGTTGGTCTCCTTAATGCCGCTCTGTCATGGTCTGGGTATCACTTACCATCAGAGCGTCCAGACCGTCATGTACACTTATAACATAAAAAAAGCACTTTGACAATACACCAGTATCAATCGGTCGTGTGGGCAGCAGCGTAATCAATCTGAGTTATCGCAGACGGGGCATGACGCGGCCGACGTGTTACACCACACGCACCCAGTGTTCGCTTTTTCTTCACACGGTATATCATACAAGTGTACACTACCGATACGCAATCAAGTCCTATTGACATACCTTGGGATCTTTCAGACAATGAAAGTGAAATGACTATTTTTTTTTCTTTAACTGATATGTTGATTTTTTCTTAAACTACCCATGTTTATTAAGAATGATCTTTGTTACAAATTAGACTCTATGTTAACGTATAGGGATATGAATTTGAAACTGAGTACTATAGAGTTTTGAAGATCTATGAAAGAGGCATCAAACAAAACTGTCGTCTTTTTTGCTTCCATTAGACCTCTTCATAGTACAAGTAAGTGGTACACTTGCCCGTGATAGATGCAGTATTGAAGGGAACATGTGGATGACAACTATTATCGTCAACACTGACACGTCAGGTGACATAAGTCTTATTTTTTATAGGAACTTATGCCCATTAGAGGCATAAGTCTCTTATTGGTTTTACTTACTTAGTAATTTCAATATAAGTCACTGCCCAATTTCTGAAATATACACATGCATAACATGTCTACATTGCGGGACGATATCTGCCGCTGCAATGGATGCGACCTACCTAGACGACTCAGTATTGAGCTTACTACTGGATAAACTACAATGTGTATAGGTACAATATATGTACATAATTCTTAAAAATCTTTACAATTATGTGATGATATCTTTTATAATTACAAGGTTTGTATTACGAGTGTCCATGGCCATCAAGATTACAGCTTAAGACGTCCGCTAATAGATTAATGCCTACTTAATGCTTTTCATATGGACAGATTCACAGAACCCTAGCTGTCGACACCCATCGGCTACTATCTTAACCAAATCATTGGTTTACCTGGTTGTGGGTCGTGCAAAGCATTTTTTACCATCCCACTGTCGGCACTTTTAGGATACTAGAGAATCCTTTAGGTGGTTATTAATTATACTCTGAGCCCTGTCCACTACCACTACAACTGGCTATTCATAATAATTGTTTGTATATTTACTTGAATAGGGCATTGTGTAATGTTTATAGGAAACCGTTACAATAAAAGTAAAACAAAAAGAGAGTTTCTTGACAAAGTTTGTGTGCATATCACAACCTTTAGGCTCGGGTGAATATTTTCCATTATCAGCTAATTAAACGTCCCCACCGAGGAGCACGAGCCTACCCGTATAGGGTGTATAGGCCTTAGTCGTCCACGCGGGCCCAGTGCGGATTGGACGACTTCACACACAACCTTCAAATTTCTTCGCAGGCTTGCATGAAGGTTTCCTCACGATGTTTCCCTTCACCGTATAGCCTCTAGCACTAGCATATTAAAATTCAATGTTGTTGCTTCATTTTATATTTCATAATATGGAAAAGAATCTTAAGCTTCACCATCTCTTATAGTATCATCACGACACTTTGCACTTTTTGCCAGAGTTGATTATCGTCCTTCGATTCAATGATGGTGTAATGGTCGTATGTCAGCTACTGCACCAAGGGTTCGGGGCTTGATCCCCGGGCATTACGTACATTTATGTACATGAACATGTCTGTTTCAAATGGTCTGGGCATTTCTATGTATAATAGTATAATATATGTATTTGCAAAAAAAGATATAAGTATGTTAATCAGTTGTTTAGTAATCAGGCTTCACGCTTAACTTGGGGCTAGATGGCGCAGTCTGAATGCCAGTAAATTTTTATGTATATCTTTTTTTATCTATGGGAAAATTAAGAAGATGGGTGATGTAATAATAATATTTTCCCTTCCTATAGCATTTAAATTAATTAAGTATTCAAAGGACCGTCCTTTGTTTGACGATCTTACTCAGGCTCTGGCGATCCCTTAACATGCAAAGGAACGCGGTTTACGTTCTTTAGTTTCTTATAATGGAGACATGTTTGTGGCATGAATATTATTGAACATCTACGATAAATTTAACTGCAATCATCATCATCAGCTCATTTAATGTCCCCACCGAGGGGCACGAGCCTACCCGTATAGGGTGATTAGGCCTTAGTCGTCCACGCGGGTCCAGTGCGGATTGGACGACTTCACACACAACTTTCAAATCTCTTCGCAGGCGTGCATGAAGGTTTCCTCACGATGTTTTCCTTTACCGTAAGAGCGTCGGATAACGTACATATATTTCGAAAATTCGAAAACACATTGGTACGTGGTGGGATTTAAACCTCAGCCCTCCCGGTAGGAAGGTGATAGTCCACACCATTGAGCCACCGACGCTCTGCAATCATTATTAATTTATTAAAAACATGTTTGAACATTTTTGTTTCAATTTGTGAAGCTCCGCAACAAAGCTATCAAAGTGGATTACTATTGAAGCGTAGCTGTCTCCCTTCTTTTGTTTTAATTAAAGTGATTCAAAAGCTTCGTAGAGCTTTAGGATACAATATCTGCGAGTGTTTTTATAAAATCTGTTATATCGCGCTTCGACTACTCTAGCTGGAAACGCTAATTGAAAATCTGTATAACTATAAAGTTTGACTCTAACAATCTGCTTCTAAGCAGAATGATGCATTAACGACATTTGTTGAATAACAATACTTTAAGTTTTGATTTGTTATGGTATTTTAGGAGATGTGCAACTTTAACAGTATCAATGAGAATAAAACGTAAAATCATTAACTTTATTTTTAACAATTTTTTTTATTAAACGGAGGTAGCCATAAAATTTTAATTAAATCTGCTCGATTGGGAATGATTTGGCATCAACATTAATGGCGAGTTCATCTTCGATTTGCCGATGATATAGTAATCATGGCAGAATCCATATGAAAATGAAAAAAAAAGTTTTTATTCAGTATAGGTCCCTACAGAACACTTATGAATGTCAAATGAAGCTACCACTGGTTCGGGAGGTAGTTTTCCACTGAGAAGAAACCAGCAAGACTCAGTAGTTACTCTTTTCAAAAAAATTGTGTTTAGTACAGAATCATTTGTAATAAAATAATTAATAAAGCAAAATATTCACTTTTTATCATATTAAGTATTGGTAAAAATAGAATAATATACAAAAGTACTATTAAGCAGTTAAGTATTATATAAATCTAAATAGATGATAACATAAAACAAATACAAAAGTAACAAAAGTAGTGCAGGCATGGAGATCATCAAGTCCTTTTATCATTTATAAAATCTTCGATACTATAGTAAGCTTTTTTATTAATATCAACTTTACCTGAGACTTAAACTTATGCAGGGGTAAATCAATTATATTTTGTGGTAGCTTATTAAATATTTTAATGCTTAATCCCACAAATGAGTTCCCGACCTTATGCAATCTGAGATTTGGAACGGCAAGTTTGTGTTTCAAACCATGATTATCAGACTTTTTTGAAAATACATGTAATTTTTTGTGTACATAGATGACGCAGTCTAGAATGTACTGAGACGGTAATGTTAAAATATTATTATTTGTTTAAATAATTTAAGGCCGCATATGGCACGGATGGCTCTTTTCTGCAATACAAAAATTGTTTGTAGATCAGCAGCAGACCCTCACAAAAGTAGACCATGAGACATCACGGTGTGAAAATAGCTAAAATACACAAGTCTTGCAGTCTCAATACCAGTGAGACTTCTTATCTTTCTTATAGCATAGAGGATTTATGTACTATGCTCAATACCCATTTCTTTATTTCTCTAATATCCATGTTGTGCCTATACCAATATCAGTAGGAGTTCTCGAAGTTGTAGACAAATGTGTGTACCTGATACAAGTCCAAATAGGTAGGTCCAAATTCGAGAAGGTTTCTCGTCGAATCCAAGCAGCAGCTTCTGGGAAGTTAAGGAAGATTTTTTCGCCCAAAACCTCAGTGTCTTACGCCGAAAGTCTTTGACCAGTGTGTGTTGCCAGTTATGTTATACGAAACGAAACGTGGTCGCTTGCTAAGAGCTTCTTAAATAGGCTAAAGGTTGCTCAACGAGCTATGGAGAGTAAGGTGTTTCCTTACGCGGTAAGATCCGAAACGAGGGTATCCGTTAGAGAACTAGAGTGAACGGCATAGCCCACGGGATAAGCAAGTTGAAGTGGCTGTGTGTAGGGCATATAATGTGTAGAACGATAGCCGATGAGGAGGTAAAGCGTCCGCGTAACGGAAAACGAAACGTAAGCCGACTCCAACCACCACGGATAGCCTGGTTGAGGTGGCGGGTAGCAGATGAATGTCAACTCCGCCTGGAAATCAAGGCTTTCCTTCAGCAGTGGACATTTTAGGCTGTTATGATGATATGATACATAAATATTTATTTACAGACAAAATCTATATTGAAGAATATTTGAGTAGCTTTTTGTTTAAAATATATTTGATTACGACAGGATTTTGTGGTTGAAGCCACGTATGCGCATTAATTTGTTGCGAGCAGTGCGATTGCAATCCGAGTCGGTCCGGTTGAGATGAGGAAAAATGACTAAAATGTCAGACTTCCTGCTCCGTCTCCGAGCGAGCACTGCAACATGATACACCCAGTGAAAGGGGGACCAGACATGGGCATCTTTTAAAAATCAATCGATTCACTGCTTTTTTTCTAAATATAGGAGGTGTTTATAAAAATATAAAACTTACTTTCAAAACTCGACAGTAACTCGAAGAAAGAAATAGAAAGAAAGATACATTTTAATTATTATAGAATTCACAAAGAATGAAAACATTTGCTACACATATTTAAATTTAAAATTCAAATCCTTACTTTGGTCACACATGGTGATTTGAAAACCAAATATTAACTTTAAACTTAGTTAGATACAACAAGAATTTTCCAAATTTTTACCAAACGAAATCGCACAAAGCGTAATTCATGATGTAATCCTCATGGGCTTTAAATCTACAACCGGGTCGACAGTCTAAGAGCATTAGACTACGAAGAATTAAAATACCCACTGGGAGCAATCCAGGCCTTGCTACCCTTAACCGCAATCAGGGCGTCTAGACGTAGAATACGTCGGAATCGGAATGACACAGACGAATGGTAAAATCTTCATATTGTGCCCTCATTATGACTAGTACTTACTAGACAGCATGACAAGCAGATGCCTGTCGATTAGTAAACAATCAATTAAAAATGTTATAATTATTTTGTTATTTGGGTAAATATTTGTTTATATAATCTTTAGTAAACTTTGGTATTTTACTGATTATGAAATTACATTTCAAACTTTTCTATGACCTAGTCTACTTACAACACCTTAGAAGTCGGCAAAATGGGCTAAAAGAAAACTTTAAAGTGTTTAGATTTAATGTATGTATCTAGAAGCCCTCAAAGTTATAACGATAATTAATTAATGTCTACACACCAAAAAATTCCAGTTATCATTCCAAATTTTGAAGATTCAAATTGCAATGCTTAGTTTATATTTAGTTATAGAACAATTAAGTTTTTGGCATTATCTACAAATTAATGAAACATAATAATTACTTTTGCACAGAACTAAGATCGATTAACTACGTCCATTGCAAAAGTCAGATTTCATACGATAACTTCAACATGAGCATTAAAGCAAAAAGTAGTGTTTATTCGCCGATTATAATAAACGGGTTAAATTTGCATGATTTATGTTAATTAAATAGATTTTAAGTTAATTGATGGTAAGTGGCGTGACTGCGTATGACGGTAGCCGGTCGAGCCTCGGCAAGAGGGTTATGACTCATCGATAAGTCGATGATGATTTTGTAAACCTAAAAGCTTTGTCAATATATATTATCGGTCGACGGCAATACTCAAAGAACTTCCCAATTTTTTATATTTTTTTACAAAATTGCTTAATAATGAATACAAAATTAACCGCAATAATTATATACCATTAAATAAGTTTTATTATACCACTTTTTACTAAAAGAAAAAAGTGGTATAATGAATATAAATAATCATAATGTAAGGCCCACGTTTGCCATCATAGTGTGTATGTACAAATTTTCTGGCTGAATTGGAGGGTCACTAGTGTTACAGGGTTTTAATATAATTATTTCGTTCATCTTATAACAATTTTGTAGTTTTCCATAGTCACTTTCCGAGTACATTATTTCCCGACCGGGCAGGTTCCCGAATTACAAGAGCCTTTCTTACATCGAGTTTAATAACCAAAGAAAATACAGACCGTAAAACCACGGTAAAGTTTTTCGCTTAAGTACTCATCGAACTAGGTTTTATTTTTTTGCAACGTAAATAAGTGACTCGGGTACCAGTAAAACGAGTTAGTTGTCTAATCTGCAGATGCACTGTCGCACCTGGGACCCCGCTGTATACTTACACGCCCTTAATGAAATATTGTCGGCTTTAATTAGCACTTTCAATGTATCTTGTTGTTTAATAGTTATTTTTTTAATTATTTCATATACCAAAAAGGCCGTCTGCTAATCTGGTGGGAATGACGAAAACACAGTTTTGGATGGTATGTGTGCGTTTTTTGTTAGTTTTTGTATTACACTTATTATATAACCGTATGTGTATACGAGTTAGTAATATGTATGTGCATGACGACCCATGTGGTGAATTGGTTGAGAATCCGGTTCGATCTTCATTAAGTACAAACATTTGTGAGCATGAACATGTCTGTGTGTATTGGTTTGAATGTTTCAATGTAAGATGCATGTATTTATAAAGTATAGAAGTATGTCAATTCATTGTTTAACATTCATAATACAAGCTTAGATGGCGCCATGATATATGTGGAAATGTTTATTGAATTTATTAATATATATCAATCCGCATTGAATCACGCGGATCGTTAGGCTAAATACTCCCCAGCCACCCTGTGTGGAATTTCTTGTGCCCTGCAGTGATGTTAGATGTATACAGGTTGATAGATATATGAGACAGAGTTATTCATAAATAACGTCTACATGTGTTTACTGTCCTGAACTGTGTTAACTAGTTAATGTTTAAAGTGTGCCTTGCTTTGTCTTTATGAGTAGTAGCAGGTATATTAACAGATGTAATAGGCATACGCATTTGAACAATATGAACATGTGAACTCTTGTTTATACAACAAAAACGTTTCCAATGTTGAAAAAAAATATTGGAATACCATTAATTACAATACTCATTCTTAAATTTTAATGAAATAAAAATAATATTCAAAACGTCGTGCTTAATATAATATATAGTATAATATTTTACTACAGATTTATTTAGTAGGTTATTCCATTACGGTGCGAGAAGATTAAAGAGTAAAAAGTTGTTGGAATGGATAAAATAAATGTTTTCGCGGTAGAGACCATTAATTTTCTTTCCAGCGTAGGTGAGAACTAATTGCTTCTAATTTTCCATCCACCTTTATATTTGTTTCGAGAAATACATTATAAAGTAGCTGCGCAAATTCTAAGTCTCGGATAAAAATTTGGGCATGAGCCGGCCCTTACAAAGGCAATTAAAGTTTAGTTTTTATACCGGCAAAGCTACGTCAACGTTACATTAATTGACTTTGACATAGCTTTGCCGGCATAATGATTATTATTTACGATATTTATGTTCAATATCAGAGAGGTTCTAAATATTTTTTATATATTTAACCTGTAAACCTCTATATGCATTTTGAGTAATAAATAAAATAATAAAAAACAAGGTAAAAGAGGTTTTGTGTAATGTGTTGCATTCGTGATTTTTGCATGCACTGGCCGCTTGCAACAAGAGTGTTTGCAGGATCACAGATGCGGATGCAGTGCGGTCGGCAGCGAGCGGCCGGGTGCAGTGAGAGGCAGCGGCCAGGGTGCAACGAGCCGCTGCGACTGCGCGGGCTACGAGACAGGGCTGCTAACGTAATTTACTTTTTGGTACAGTTTATATGCTATGAAATAACATAGTTGACGATTTTAATATGGTGTATTATACGATAAATTTAGATTATAAATAATGTACACGATATTTGTATCCTGCTTCAAAAGATCTGAAAAGATCGTATTTCGGGTAAGCAGTTCTTTATGAAAATGTTTGATTTTTTTAAGGCATGGCTTGCAAGTGATGACCAGTTCGCCCATTTAGATACAGTGCCCGAATATGTCTTAGGCCCTGCATCGAGCAGTAAGAAACTATATAATGGTGAAGTTTCTGTTAACATAGCCCTGCACACGTCACTTAAGATTGTTGTTTAGGTCACAGTAATTAATTAAAGTTACCGTTTACGTCACTTGTATATTTTAATATCTCGGATAGCACAATCTCACACATTGACTTAATATATTTTTCTAAAGAAATAAATGTATTTATTGTTTGTCTTTACCAACTCGATTTTAGGTAAACTAAATAAATCAAAATATTTGAAAAATCACTAATTATATGATGAATACAATAATATTCTTAAAAAATAGATTCAATTCACCGTCCAAATAAATGTATAATTAATGAAGCGTATGAATGTATGTTATATTTATTGGGTTATTGTGAAATAAAATTAAGATCTTAAACTGTCAACATAGCGACGTCATTACGGCAACATGAACTGCGTCACAGATTTACATAATAATTAGTTAAGCCATATATGCTGGAATTCTTTTGGTGAACCCTAGTGAGTAGGCGGCGAGGGGTGCGGGGCGGTCGTCTAGACAGGCCACAGACGCACGGAGGCTGCGCGGCCACTCCCCGGTGCATCGCCCGATTTCTCCCGTGCAACTCGAGCGACCTCTAGCCTCGGACAATGCGTTTGCAACGTCCTATCTGCATTTTTAGTTTAACATTGGCAAATGTGTTTACTTTGTTGGATATCTGTATTTGGGCTTGGATTGGCATTCTGATAGTTAAATGCTTCTATGATAAACATATTAATTTATTAACTTATTATTGCTAATATCTGAGACGATGGATGGAGTATAATTTCAACATACATATACACACTTTTGTTTGTTATTACATATGGTAAAATTGAAATTAAGTATAAACTGAGATACAAGTATATTCCTGCCGTGTTTGATTCAAAGATTATGTTTAAAGTTGTAAGCATTTTTATTAAGATTACATAAAGATGTATTTCCCAAAATACAAAGTGTGAAGGTGTATGCTCTGTAGTGGTATGTCATAGGCTGGATTATTTGATTCATAATTGTTCTATAAGGACCTAAATTGAATAAATACATTTTTGATTTTTTAAAAGACCTATCTATAATTTATTAAAACTGAGGCACCTGCCTACGGGTTTCGTTCACAGAAGTCACTTTATGAAACAAATTTAATTTGCTATGGGAATATTTTGTCGTCACAATATCCACAAATTAATTATACAAAGCCTATCATATTCAGCAACTTATATATTAACAGCTCGAAAAAAAGGCGTTCGTGAGGAAAGATGACAGAGCGCAGGACTAAGAAATCATCAAATATAAAAACATTCAATAGTAAGTAAGTAACGATTCATAATACGGGATTTCGGGCTAACTAGTCAGTCACTGTGGAAGCCTTGGTCCAGCAGTGGATGTTATAGCTGCAGTTATTGTTTATCGTCAAGTGTCATTAACACCATGTAACATGGTCCATGTTGGTCCAGTGCGTGCTGGCAGGTTGTCAGAACATTGAAGAATGTGAGGCAGGATACAATCGCCACGGCCTGTGTGGTGAGATTTGATTTTCTTCGATCACTTTCAAATATGCTATATGGATATAATTTCATTAAATAAAAAAAGATATAAAAATAAAGGAAAGAATATGTATCCTAAAATCTAAATAAAACAATATCCCAAATCTCTGTCCAAGCTGCTGCCAAAAGGTTCCAAAGGTACCAATAACGTGCCTAAAAAGCTGGTTGCATTTCTACGTTAAATAGGCAAACTAATAATATTGGCCAAGAATTGCGCTAACCCTCCTCAAGCGACTGTCTGATCTGCCTGCATATTCGCGCCACTTTTCTATCACTTTTGTTGCAGAATGTCATACATAACATAGAGGTGCATATGTACGAAGGTTTGTTGACTTTTATATTAATTTCTAAAAAGTTCATTTCAGTTAAATACGAAATACTGTACCGTTTTCATTTTCCTTATAACTGTTCATTGGTGAGACAGAGAGTTCGTCAACTTTTATTACGATTTCAAATGAACTTTTAGGAAAAAAATGAGCAACAGCATCTATATGTACCACAATTTAGCTGTGGCTTGGGTTCAAAATAATCTTATAAGTAGGTACTCTTTTGTGCAATTGTCACATTAAAATATATCAATTATTCGTTTCGATTACCCATATACAGAATCATTTATTATGAGTTCATCAGATGTAAATATAATCTAGTAACTTCATAGTGTTGTAATGATATATACATTCTATCAGTTGATCTGACAGTCAGACCTTTTGATAGTCGAACCTTCTCATATTATTGATGACATTAAGGATATAGTTACGTAAATTTATCAGTGGCTAAAATGCCTGTGTAAATGTTGATATAGTGCGCACAACAGTAGTTCCGCTAAAGGCTGCTTTGGTCGGGGTGCAGACGGGCAAAAAGGTTCAAGTGAGATTAGTCGCGGTCCGGCTTTGCAAGTTTTGCGGCCGGCCAACATAATAAATATGGCGCGTCGATGTGCCACCACATAGTGTCCAGCTATAAATAGGTACGTGCCCACCTGTCGAGGGTGGTTTGTTTGCAACACCGGATTAAAGTGACAACATGTCCGTTCGCCATTTTTTGCAGAAAAAAAGAATTTTAAATTGAACGAAGTATTTACTTTGTTTATCGCTACCTTTTTAAAGCAGCCAGTGCCTATATTTTTTTTATAACAGAAGGTGAAATCATTTTTATTAAAACACGATACTCTGTTTTTGTTTATAAAATAATTTATCGTTTGTACAACTAAAATTCGAAGTTTGTTTTAAAGTCAAACGAAGATCGTGTTTTACTTTATCATTTTCTAAGTAAAGTTCAGTTAACATCGCTCAAAGTGATTGTTTAGTGTGATAGTAAACAACATTAGGGAAAATCTGTCTGTGTTCAAATAAAGTAAATGTATAAATAATTATAACGCGTATTAATGCTTCAATCAACACATATATTCATTAAGTAAAAACAGTGTTATAGACTGTTCCAGTATCGCTGTCAGTCTCATTAAAAACGCTTGTCTAATTTTAGTTGGTGTTAGCAACGAAACTAGAGTAGTTACCACGCCTGTTTAGTCTACGTTTATAGCGAGACGAACTTTTATAGTTAGTTACGATATTTTAGGAGGGCGTCTACTGGGAGTCTAGTCATGTTGCGTCATTGCATCGGACAATGCGTTGCACCGAGGTGGCACAAGTGGATGTACGCAGTTCGATTGGCGTGACCGAAAATGAGTCAACGCATATAGGGCTGTCACTTTACATTTTTTCATGTAAAGTTATGTTTTTTATAGGATAGGGGGCAAACGAGCAGACAGATCACCTGATGGAAAGTGAATACTGCCGCCCATGGACATTTGCAGCACCAAAGGAGCTACAAAATGCGTTGCCGGCCTTTTAAGCAAGAGTACGCTCTTTTCTTGAAGGTCTCTAGGTCGTATCTGTCCGGAAACACCGCATGCGGCAACTCATTCCACAATTTTGTGGTGCGAGGCAAAAAGTTTCTGTTAAAAGCACACAGTAGTACTTTGCCAACTATCAAGGTAGTATGGGTGGTAGAGTTGTCGCGTAGATCGATAGCGGAAAGAAGCGGCGGGGATCAGACCGAACAGTTCCTCGGAGCACTCCCCATGGTATATGCGATAGAGAATGCATAACGAAGCTACATCTCTACGCAGTGCCAAGGAGTTAAGCCTATCCGAAACGTCATGGCAGTCGACAACTCGAGACGCTCTTCGTTGAATGCGGTCTAGAGGGAGAAGCTGGTACTGGGGAGCCCCTGCCCAAAGATGAGAACAGTATTTCATGAGAGGCCGAACTTGCGCCTTATAAAGTTGCAGGCGGTGTGCCGGTGTGAAATACCGTCTCGATCTATTGCGCACGCCAAGCTTCTTTGAGGCTAATTTAGCCTTACCCTCCAGATGCCACGAAACTGGACTTCGCTCGATATGTCGCAAAAGGCAGCTTTTTTGCGGTGAACACACAAACATGTGTCTTCTTAGGGTTAAATTCGACCAAATTAAGTTTACCCCAGTCTGATACTTTTTCAAACAATGTTTTGGATTTCAGACACAAGTTTGTTTCGGCTTTCAATGACGTTTTCCCGAGAAATATTGGCGCGGCTGGTGTATAAAGCATCACCTGTACTGTCATCCGCATAACAATGAATACAACTGATTTGTAGCAAATCATTAATGTGCAAGAGGAACAGCGTAGGCGATAACACACAGCCTTGCGGGACACCAGCATTAACAGCATACGGTTCAGAGCATTCGCCGTTGACTACAACCTTTATGCTTCTGTGTGCTAAAAAGCTAGTGACCCATTCGCATAATTTCTCAGGAAGCCCATATGACGGAAGCTTTGAAAGTAGCGCTTTATGCCAAACCCGATCGAAGGCCTTCGCAACGTCCAAACTAAAAGCCACAGCTTCTCCCTTACTCTCGATCGCCTGTGCCCATCTGTGCGTCAGGAACACTAAGAGATCACCAGCCGAACGACCCTGACGGAAGCCGTACCGATGGTCGCTGAACAACTGGTGGTCCTCAAGGTACTGAAGGAGCTGACCGTTAATAATGGATTCCATTATTTTCGAGAGTAGTGAGGTTATTGCATTGGCCTATAGCTGGGCGGATCTGAGCGGTCACTTTTTTGGGATCGGGTGCACCAAAGCCGTCTTCCATGAAGTCGGGACTACGCCGGAGGAGTATGTATCTTGAATTACCGGTTATCGTTATGCCAGGTATCATGATACTAATATTATATCTTTTTATTAGGTGGTAGAATCGGTACTGAGTTGTTTAGGTAGGTACCACCGCAGTGCCAGATATCGTTCCGTGAAATAGTAGTGATTTGCACTTCTGTGTTTCGGGATGAGGGTACTAGAGCTGGTAAAATTTCCTGGTAAAACGTAAATTGCAGTAAGGAACCGTAGACTTGGCAGGAATTTGTCTATGTTAGGTTACATGATGACGATTTCATGGCCCACTGCCGGGCACTGACCTTTTAGCACAGCACAGCTTTGGGGAAATTGTCCCGTAAGTCCATCATTATCATTCCCCAATACAAAGTTTGAGATACGTAATAAAAACCAAAGATAAACTTGTATTTTTTATTGTCTTTGCTAGTCATTATACTCATTAAGCACAAGTATGTACTAGACTGAAGATTTTAAAAAAGTAAATGCAATCTCAGACATCGGTCAATATTTAGTTAAGTAAAAGAACAAGACCCGAAAAATCCTCCCGGTTACATCGTTGAAAAGTCAACGGCTTGATCAATAAACTCATGCCGTTAAAGTTACTAGATTACATCATCATTTCAGCCATATAAATAAAGGTCAATCTGAACAATCGCCACCGTAGGCGATTTGCCGATTAATTATCGAGCCGTTAGTCTAATAGATCTGGTGTGCAGACTGCGGCCAATACTACGTCACTGGACAATAGTACTGCAAATGGCAGCCCTAAATTAAATAGGTGCGACGTTTCAATGAAAATAGTCGGGCGACGATTAATTCTGTATTAGTTGACGTAATCGGTGGTGCCGGGAGCGGCTCAGCATTCGGCGCGTGTTGGCGTGAAAGCCGCGGCTCGTGACCTCCTGGATCGCCCGTCTAGACACATACTCATGGTCTAGAAACGCGCCGGTAAACAGGCGGGCTTTCCTACATTCGGAAACGGATCGTCTGCGTGCTGCGTCACGCAATTATGGATAATTGTTGTGATGACGAATTGTGTTTTTTTTGATGTCGAGGTTTTTTGGTTGTATTAGATTTCTTTTAACAATCGAACGATTTGAATTTTAAACTATTAGAACCATGTATTGTAATGAAATACATATAAATAGTATGCTAAGAATTTAATCCCCGAGCAGTACTAACCTTTGTGTGCATCATCATCATCAGCTTATTAAACGTCCCCACCGAGGGGCACGAGCCTACCCGTATAGAGTTGATTAGGCCTTAGTCGTCCACGCGGGCCCAGTGCGGATTGGATGACTTTACACACAACCTTCGAATCTCTTCGCAGGCGTGCATGAAGGTTTCCTCACGATGTTTTTCTTCACCGTAAGAGCGTCGGATAACGTACATATATTTTCGAAAATTCGAAAACACATTGTGTGCATGGGCATGTATATATAGTAAAATTATTCGTACGCTAAAGTCCGTTAGTATACTTATCCAAAATAATTTAAAAAACACTGCGTCAATTATTTAAATATGGCAGACAACCGATTTCACTTTAGCGTAGTGAAACAATCTATCCATTATAGGCAACACAATTCGTGCTGGAGGCACTAATAAATCAACGGAGCCAGCAATTCATTGTACCAAGGACGGCGCTAACACCGTTCCTACTGTAAATAAAGTTTATAGTTATTACGCAATAAATTACGCAGATTTTGCCGTAATACTGATAGACTTACGAGCTTGTCCACATAAAAACATCAAAAGTCTATTACTTGATCAGGCCTCTGCGTTATTTAATTTAATTCTATCTAAGCATTGGATTTATTATTATTGCAAGAATAATATGAAATGGCTGTTAAATTCAGGATAAAATATCAAAGCTTACTTATTTAATCTATATCAAAAGCCACAAATCATTTATATGAGCACTTTTTATGGAATAATAGTACCTACAATCTGATGATAAGTCAACGTGTTAACTTTTCTCTTTAGATAAAGTTAAACACCTCTCAAAAAAAATGTAAATAATGAAATATTAATAAAATACCCACGGGCACAAATTTACATAGCATCATCTAGGCCCAAGGAACCTAAGCAAAAAGCTTATAATATGACACGAAACAACGGATAACATGTTTGTGCGCTTTTTAATGTAAATACACATATATAAACAAAGAAAAACTTAGCTAATACAAAAATACATGTCCATGCACTCAAATTGTGTTTTTCGGATTTTCGAAAATATATGTACGTTATCCGACGCTCTTACGGTGAAGAAAACATCGTGATGGCAGCAGATAGGCAATTATTTGCGACTCGCCCACAGATCCTGGAAGAGGTTGAGAAATTCTATGGACGACTGTATTCATCGAGCGCTCATCAGCCACAGACCGAGACACCGAAGATCCACGTGCCCCACTAAGGCGCCATTATACGCAGGATATCCCGGATGTTGACGTTAGCGAGATTAGTGCAGCCTTGGAGCAACTTAGGAATGGGAGGGCCCCGGAGATGACGGTATTACGACAGAGCTCCTAAAAGCCGGTGGACAGCCCGTCCTAAAGGCAGTAAGTCGAGCTCTTTAATGCCGTCATTCACCAAGGAACTACACCAGAGGCGTGTCCAGAAGTGTTGTCGTCTTGTTCTTCAAAAAGGGTGACAAAACTCTCTTGACGAATAATAGACCGATAGCACTTCTGAGCCACGTCTATAGGTTGTTTTCCAGAGTTGTAGCGAACCGTTTCGCCATAAGACGAATTGACGAATTCCAACCACCGGAGCAGGCTGGGTTTCGAAAAGGCTACAGCACCGTGGACCACATCCATACTGTTCGGCAGCTTATACAGAAGACCGAAGAGAGGTATACCGCGCTGTGTATGGCATTTGTGGACTACGAGAAAGCCTTCGACTCCGTCGAAATCTGGGCTGTTCTGGAGGCTCTGCAGCGATGCGGTATCGACTGGCGATATATCGAGGTGATGAAGTGTCTCTCCAACGCAGCGACGATGACCGTTCAGATCCAAGACTAGCGGACAAGACCTATCCAATTGCGTCGTGGTGTGAGACAGGGGGATGTTATATCCCCGAAACTGTTCACAAACGCATTGGAGGATGTCTTCAAAACCCTGAACTGGTCTGAACGAGGCGTCAACGTCAATGGAGAGTATATTTCTCATCTTCGTTTTGCTGACGATATCGCCATCGTGGCAGAGTCATCGGAAGATGCTGAACAGCCTTAATGAATCTTCCCGACGAGTTGGGCTTGGCATGAATTTGGACAAGACGAAAGTCATGTTCAACAGTCGTGTCATGCCACAACCGATATGCGTCGATGGCGTCCATCTCGAGGTTGTGCAGGAGTATATCTACCTGGGCCAAACCATCCAACTTGGCCGGCATAACTTCGAGAGGGAGGCTAGTAGGAGGATTCAGTTGGGCTGGGCGGCATTCGGTAAGCTACGTCATGTCCTAACGTCAACTATTCCGCAATGCTTAAAGACGAAAGTCTTTGAGCAATGCGTCCTACCCGTGCTAACATACGCAGCTGAGACATGGACACTGACTGCGGGATTGGTTCATAAGTTCAAAGTCACTCAACGCGCAATTGAGCGAGCTATGCTTGGAGTCTCTCTAGGGATAAGATTAGAAATGATTTAATTCGTAAGAGAACTAAATTACCGACGTAGCCCGCCGCAACAAGTTGAAGTGGCAGGTGGGCTGGTCACGTATGTCGCAGAACCGATGGCCGTTGGAGCAGACGAGTTCTGGAGTGGAGACCGCGTCTTGGCAAGCGTAGCGTAGGACGCCCTCCGGCCCGATGGACCGACGACTTGCGAAAGGTCGCTGGTGGAAGCTGGATGAGAAAGGCGAGGACCGGGATGTCTGGCGCAATGGGGGAGACCTATGATCAGCAGAGACTGCAATAGGTTGAAGAGAAGAGACCTATTCGATTAGAAGACTGTGATAGAAGACAAGTTCATATTATTAGGATAGAATAAAGCCTATAAATAGATCTAGAGAGCGTCGGTGGCTTAATGGTGTGGACTGTCGCCCTCCTACCGGAGGGTTGAGGTTCAAATCTCGCCATTGTGTTTTCGAATTTCCGAAAATTATATGTACGTTATCCGACGCTCTTACGGTGAAGGAAGACATCATGAGGAAACCTACGCACGCCTGCGAAGAGATTAAAACCGCACTGGGCTCGCGTGGACGACATAGGTAGGCTCGTGCCCCTCGGTGGGGACGTTTAATGAGCTGATTATGAATGAAAATGATATGTCAAGGGCACTACCAAAATTTTCTTGTAGTGCTTCAGTGTTTTTTTTACTTTCATAGAGTTGATGTACTTACTAGATAATTCATATTCTCAGGATATTACGTCACTAATATATTAATTAAACATACAAAGTCTCAATTGAATAGCACTAAAATTTTAAATTTTATGGATATCTAAAATACTCACACCGATTCAGGCACTGACATACTGATGCTCATTAAAATGATTAGCTACTTCCTGAAGAACTAGAAAGCTGAATTTGGTATGTACCTAATCTAAATTTAGTAAACAACCAATAAAAAAATTAATACTTTATAATATAAGAGAGTAGTGTTGTACGCAGTGGCAAATTTCCTATGTATAAATAATATGTCTAAATGCATAGATATAACAATTAGAAAAATAAATCGATTCCAAGAAATTATTTTGAAATGTGCGTCATGCGTCGGGGTTTAACCCATTATTTAGAGAATTGTCCTTATATTAATACAAGCTGTTTACATATTGTTTTGTCTGTACAAATATTTTGGATTGTTAGTGTAAAACCACAGATGATTATATACTAATTATATTGAATATATATTATGTTTAACGATCTGCTATCCACCAATTAGCTGATAATGGTCAGCCGTAGATGCTTGACCATATTGTAGTTTTGTCATTTTAAACTTTCCTAATGTTTTCTTCTATTTAAAACTTCATAACTATAAACTGCCTTTTTTCACAGTTTATCCTTAGTATATTTTTTTTGGTGGTCATCTGACGACTAGTATACATTCGAAAATGTTTATTAATGTGACCGTGAATTTTAAGATCAAATCCATGCTTTGAAAGATGGGCTAACAGCAGTGGTCATTTAGAAATAAACATTGCCAGATGTACAACAACATTTTCCATTAGTGTCGAACTTTGGGACTGTTTACTGTATGGGCGCGCCGGATCACGCGCTATCCGTGTATGTATAGGTATGTGCGTGTATGGGTGGCTGTGCCGCGGCTGTATTAAAAATTCGTCTGGCAGCCGTCTAGACGGCAACACTGACGTGACACCGCAAACATCCATGTAACCAACGTTACATACACAGTTGTGTTGTATTATCCTCGAAATTTTCCTTTCAACAAATGTGATGCGGCGCCTGAATTAGAACATACGTTATTAATTTATCGGTTGACAATTCTGGGCCTGAGCCGGAGTGGCGTTGTAAAGAGGGTTTGTTATGTAAGAAAATAATGGACACGTGTTATGTTATTGGATTTATAAACAGTGCATTTTTTTAATAAAGAAAATATTAAATTGTGGAAAACATTTGTGAGATATTGAGCAATATTGCGCAACACTCGTATAAATGTGAAATATATATATTAGTCAAGGAATAAATGTTTTCCCTAATTAAAATTAAATTCATATTATTCGCAATTTTGGATTCAAAAATTGAAGAGAACAGCTAACTTTCATTTCTTTCTAGCAAAACATTTAAATGAGGTTTTAGATTTAACAAAGTGTTTTACAAAATACTTTGTAACATTTCACAAACGTGTTTTACAAAAACGAAGTGTTAGATTCAATCTATGAAAACCGTTAAATATTTTTTTACAGGATTAAATTATGTCAATCTGTGTAAGTATGTGCATCATTTAGATACTTACGAAATCATTAAATTGTTAAGTACTCAGATTTTTATTCTTCAAACAGCATGTTTTGGTTGTCTGTAACAGGTTGTGCAGTTTTATTGATTACTTAGCACTTTTGACAGCCCAAGTCATTATTGAAATATGTAAATTGTAACCCTAGTTTAAAAAAAAACTAAAACTTACAGCACAAACCTAAACACATCAGAAATATCTATTTTACGCATCACTCATGCAACTAAGTACCTTTTCCTGTTTATATGTATGTTTATATATGTATGTTTTCTGTTTATATGTATATAAAATAAAACTGTTACGTACTTACATCATCATCAGCTCATTATAATGTCCCCACCGAAGGGCACGAGTCTGCCCGTAAAGGTTGAGTAGTCCCTAGTCCTCCATGCCGGCCTGTGCGGTTTGACCGACTTCATGCACAATCTTTCATCTCTTCGCAGGCGTGCGCAAGTTTCCTCACGATGTTTTCTTTCACCGTAAGAGCGTCGGATAAACGTTCATTTCAAAAATTTTAAAAGCCATTTGTACGTGGCGGAATTTGAACCTGTACCCTCCAGATCCACACCAATGATTCACCGACGCTCAACGTACTTACAAGTAAAAAAATTTTCAATTATTTTATGTGCTGAGTACATAATCGTGCTCGAATTATATTCTCCTTTTAAAATAGCAAAGGGTTGAGTTAACTCACGAAATGCAAGGTAAATAGGTACGTAGGACTGTGAGCGCTCGTAAAGTTGATATATCATCGTGGCTGATGCATACTTTATACGAGTGCAGAATGCAGTTGTAATGAAATTTTCTCGTCTGTGCTACAAGTTGCCGTAGATAATTTAACTCCAGACGTGTCTACAAGTCGACGATCTACCCAACTCTAGGATGGATCTATGTTCTGTTAAAATCAGTATCCGTTGTAGCTTTCTAGTTTTTATTTCTTCAACTATAAGATACAATTTAGCTGCAGCAATCCAATATAAGCTTTCAGCATTTGTATCACATCTTGTTGTTCGTAGGTACCTATTCATTCATGGCCGTACATATTAAAGTCAATGTTGGACAAAACTATTTATTGTTGAGAGAGAGTGACTACTGTATTACGTTTCATGATAGAAATTGTTCTTTTTACCATAAAGGCAATACGCGATATACCTAAAAGTATCGTTAGTAACAAAACAAGGTTCGAATTCATCGATGAATCAACAATTAACCGTTTCACGTAATTGTTTGTCTGCGAGATGAATCATTGTAGTTATACATATTGTTATACTGTGCGAAATTATAAGACAATCTTTGTATGAATTAGTTTCCAACGTTTTACACAAGCAAATAGACTAAGTCCTACATTCAGTAGAGGTATTCGTATAATGCTCATGGTTAAAATTGATTATTTTGTGATGAATATTAATTTATCTCATTAAAATACGGTCGTAGCCAAAAAACTCTGCATATAATCAACAAGACTATCAATCTCAGTAAATCACGGACGCGTGCTAAATGCTAAGAGGCAATTTCAATGGCCGTTCCATATGAGCGTGTTAGATATGAATCTTTGGGCCAGACGTTTATTCACAGGACATATTAAGCCAGTAAAAAGTTAGTGTCAATCATAACATTGTACACGCATTAAAGGTAGCGTTAGCGTGTTCAGCAAACACTAACTTGTACCTATGTCACTGGGACACCTTGTTTACTGGTTAAATATTACCCGGTGGGGGACGATCTGTACGAGTAAATGTTTTATCAATAGCACATGTAGTAAGTTTAAGATAATTTCATTCCACCGCAAAGGAATAGAACTTTTTGCCTCCTTATGTGTTCCTCGATCATTACAACCTGGCCGTTTTCAAGGCAAGAGTGAATAGGCTTTTTCTAGGCAGGCATGATCCATTCTCGGCCGCATCATCACTTACCATCCAGGTGAGATAGCAGTCAAATGTCTACCTATAAAGGATACAAAAAAAAACTATCTAATGATTGGCAGAGTCCTATTTCGTACCTCAGTTAAAGGAAATTATCTTGAAAATTTCGCTATCCAACAACATTTCATAATGAAGCTTAGTTTAATTGCAAACCAAACGCGCTAACATTGACATAGCGCAACGCTTAATTGCAATAAGGCCTTTGTTTTCTGTCTGCTTATTTATGTTACAAATATTAACTTTTACTCGAAAACACGCGTTGAAATAATATTAGTTATTGTCACTTCGTAATATTGGTTCATATTTTGATAAATGAGAATCTGTGAGTTAAACTAGAAAGTCGAAACAAACCGACGGAAAGACAAACGTTTTAAAGACACTTTAAGTATATTTATTTGTAACGATGAGCAGCAGATAGCTGTTCTTTGCCAGTTTGAATATCCATATTAGTTAGGAAAGGTCATGTTTTGTGCCCAATAAAGATTTGGTTAGTTCAGATCACGTTTTTTTAATTGCTAAATTTTGTTAATGTTCCATATTGCAATTAGATTTAAAGAAATAAATATATCGAACGTCCGGTTCGGAGAGCTGATCACCTGAGTAGACCGGTCGTGAAACAGAAATCAAAACGTAAATATAACGTTGTTAAGTGCGTGGCAAAATACACTTATACCTATTATATTATATGTTATTGCTTTTTCTTCAAAATTACTCAGCATTTCAACTATGCATGGATCTTTTTTATTCATTTGATATTGCAATGTATAACATTATGACTTCCCACTGCGGGTACAGGCCTTTTTTCCACACAATGGCTATGATGAGTTTGGGCCATAACCCACTATGCGGGCTAAGTTTAGATTGGCGGGTGTCAACGACTACAGTCCTTAGATATTTGCAACAACGACTTTATATCCTTAGTACGTATGCACTCGAGATAAGATTTTATGGTCACCCATCCGATGAACCACTATTGTGATGATTGCTTGACTTTTGCGATAGTCAACGGAACGCACTAATCGCTACGCGATCTGGGCCTCAAGATGATAATATATCGGCAAATCTTCGCTAAGTTATAGCGTCTCGTTGACTTAGAGCCTTGAGCGAACGTCATTTGAACGCATACTGTGCTCTGGCTAAGCCGAATCGGATGGCACGTCTAGACGCGCCATTCATACACGTCTACAATCTCCAGACTGATCTCGATGGCACTAGCAAAAAACGTAACAGTTCGCGTTAGACCCGGGGATGAACTTTGCATATTAATATAATAATGCGTCACCATGAATTCATATTTTTATTCAATATATTTCAATAAAAAAATTAGCATTGAATATTTTTATTTTTAAATAAGGGTTAACTAATAGTGGAGTATGCCTGTATTACAATTTGTTCAATGTTATTTTAACTTTAACATTAATCAACCAAGTATGTCTAAGAGGAGGTTGGACCGGTATTCACTACTTGGGGCTAATGCGGATTGCGTGAGTGTTAAGATAGGAGCCGGGACTAATGGCATACATTTTTTTCTTGAGGCTAAGAGCCACCTGCGCTTACAACTTATTTGGTGAAGCTGTGAACCCTTATCCGAAGTTCCGCCCCTGTCGGCGGGGGCCATCGTTGCGATTCCCCAGGTTTGCATAGTAAGTACCTATTCGCGTAACCAGCGAGTAACGGACCGCTTTTCTCCCCAAACATATACAAGTTTATCTAAGCTTCCCTGCAACGCTATAAGCCGAGGTTCTACTTTTTGACGCCCTTAGGCTCGTTGTTTAAAATTTTAAGGCTGAGAGCCATCTGCGCACACCAATTTTCCGGTGAAGCTGTTAAGGCCATCTGCGGCCAAGAGTACTCATTTGTTCGAAAAATGAAGTCCACCTGAAATAAAACAATCACAATAACTTGTTTTCGGGTTTGGATTATTGAGTAAATGCGTTTATTAATTAGAAATTTACACACTGAAAATTTCTTGTCTATGGCATGTCACAACAATGGAGTGAAAGTCTATCACAGACAAACTTTGCTACTGGCTCTGAGTCTATGAAACGAAAGAAAAACAGTTGCCAATTAACAGGCGCGCATCGGGCGACATGCAAGTGTTGTTATAATGCGGAGTCATTACACTCTGCCTTCTGCCTACATGGTTGTCAATGACGCAACGCCAGACAGATATTAAAAAGTTAAAATTTTCAACTTGCTACTTTTCAGTTTTATTCACTTTTAAACGAGTTACCAACAATATTATCGACATAGTGTCTTTTGCTAGGAAAGGATGATTTTGGGTGTTGATTTTTATATTGCCAAGGAACAGAGATAATGAAAAAGTAAATATCATTTGTAAGTTCTGCATATTTAAAACCAATACACAATACTTTTAGTAACGTACTCTGTAAGAAAAGTCGAAGTTTAACAATGAAAAATTTTCACAATTTTTAATCCATCAGCAATCGAGCAAACATTCAAAATTCAATTGGATTCGTAATAACTAGAAATTTTAACTATTAACTATTTTATATTGATACTAGATATATTATTTACAGTTTTTAAATGCTTTTCAAAAACGCATTGGAAATACCCGAAAAGAATAAACAATAGAGTATATACATTTTAAGTCTGTTATCATAATTTTCCAAACAAGGCGACACGTAGAAAAGGTTGCAAAGATGCTTTTCTAAACTGACCTTAAGATCGCGCGAGAAAAAGACGCGCTTTGGTTGAATGATTTCTGAAATATAAACACATATTTATTCAAGGTTGACGAATTGATTGACGTTTTTGGCGATTCGCGACAGGTCATGGGTAAGATACTAGTGATTACTCTTATAACACTAGTTCTTATTATCAAATTCAATTTTTCGACTAATTTACTTGTACTAGGTGGTAGACTCGATACTGAGTCGTCTAGGTAGGTACCACTGTAGTGCCAGATTTCGTCCTGTGAAATAGAAATGTTTTGCATTCTTATGTTTCGGGATGAGAACACTGTAGCTAATAAAATCACCGCGTTTATGAGACCTATCGTCTCGGTGACGGGCGTAGGGCGGTGTTGAGGGAAAATTATGACTATCTACTGTTATTAATTTTCTGCAACACTCCATCTGTCATGGTCAAGCGTATCATTTACCACCAGGTGAGCGCACTGACCGTCCTGTTCACTTATGAAATTAAAGAAATCAAATGAATATGTAAACGTATCACAATGGAGAAAACTAGAGTAGTTTGTTAAACATTTTATAAACAACATTTTCTATAGCAAGATTCAAATTTCTGGACCCATACTTCGAGACCTTGACTACGGCTGCCCATGGCCGTTCAATAAACCTGTATTTTTTTTAGATAAGACAAGAAATCAGATGCTTGATAATGAGATCCTTGACGGTCATACCTATTTATCGGCGCACCTGCACTTGAGAGTCATCGAGGCTGCATTAAAAAGGCAACTCTGCCGTTTTTCTGTTCTGTAGGCTGTCGGGGCTTGTTCATATATTATACCCACTTAGCGTCTGGCAGGTGATACGTATGTAGGGTTGGTGCACCGCTCTGGTGGAACTGGTCGGGAAGCGAGCGGGAGGGGAGGGGGGCGCGGACGGCACATCGACCTCAAGTGGTCTCCGGCGCTCGCGCCGCAAAAAAAGCGCCTAACCCAAATTTCGGAAGCCGTCTGGCGCGTTCACTCCCGCGGCTGCGCGGGTCATGTTATACACGCATATGCAACAATCGATTGAAAGGTCGAGAGCCATCTACGTTCGAAACTTAGCGGTGCGTTAGGGCATCAGCAGCGAACAGCGAAAATTATTCTTCCGAAAAAACAATCGATTTGTGATTCGGCACACATCGCACGATCAACAGGTGTTTCAATTTCGGTAGCTTATAGGTAGTGGAACTAATATGACTGATTTTTTAACAGTTTTATTCTGATATTTATAAAGGTTAGATTTACATGAGTGGGAAATATAATAATAAAAATTAGTTTTTGTCCTCAATAAATTTTAAAACACTTTTTCAAACCTAAAAACGGGGTCAAATAATATTGAGGAAAATACGAACTTTATTTTTTACTATATGCCACCATATGCATTCTTTAAAATTGGAATATAAAATTATAAAACCGCTTTGAATTATAGGGTACTTCCACATTTAACCAGCAACTTTTCTACTGTTCAAACACTTAAAAGACAACCGATACTCTTATATTTCATGTACCAACCTTTTAAAACAACGTTTCATATAAATATAGGTATACGACTTGAATTGTTACTGTGACCAAAAAAATGCAGTCAAGCCTTAATTGCAGCAATTCCAAATCACTCACATAATTCTGTACTTCGTTACCCATATTGAACGCCGTTACCCATATACAAACCAGCAGGCTAATAAACGTTACCCAAAGATAAGCTAAAGTTCGTTAACATTAATAATAAATGTAAAACAATGCAAACTGCAAGGATAGCTGAAGGTGCGTCACCATTTTGGTTGAGAAGGCCGTCAAAATAGAACCTTGAACTCGCACGGATCGCGTTCGGTCGAAGTCATTTAAAATATAAGCGTATAATTTTTCTGCTGATTGTTCATTGTGCAGAATGCACGACGGCTAGACAAGGCCCGTACTGCGAAAGCCGACGTATATTTGCGGTTGGGGCTATGCAAATTGGTTGTGTGTTTTAACTTCATTTTGTATAAACGTATTATACCTATACACCTGCTTCGCGGTGTCAGTTTCGACGATGTTTTCTGTTTTTAAAGAGGAAGCAAATACATATTTTTAAATCATGTTCCTAAAAATATTAAGTGTATTTTTTATTTATTTGATTGGTGAATAAAAATTTTATTTTTATAAACCTTAAAATATTTTTGTTGTGGCATTTAATTGACGGATTATGGGAGCACATGATACCACTAGACTATAGCACCATATTTGTATACTTACCTTCAGTTGTATGAAATGATTAATTAAAAACAATTTCAGCAATTTGAAGTGACAATAAACTGAGACGTATCAATCTTGTGTGCAGTTTTGAAAAAAAAACGAAGTAAGCTGGTATGATGTACAGACGAAAAGAGAAAGGTCACTGGTAAGAAGAGATGTGGTAACAATTACCGTCATTTTTGGCACAAAGTAAGGACTATGTGAACAGTAGATTGCGATAGGTCAAGTTAAAGGAAATAGCTATGGGTTTTGTTCTTATTCATAAACAGTTTGTTATTTTTATTAAGCTTTGTTAAAAATACTTCTATTGTGTTGTAACACTTACTTATATAAATATTATGAACATATCTTATTGAGGGGTTTAATCGTTACAGACAGTTAAGCTGTTAAATTTAATAACGATGCCTGCAAAAGACGACTGACAAAAGTTTTTTTTTATTTTGTATTATGAAATTAGCTGTTCCCCGCGGTGTAAGATATTCTCCCGTAGTCAAATGTACGTGAGTTGCGTACCGCGCGGTACAAATTTAACGTTATTTTTCTAAAATAAAAAGTATTCTTTAAAATAAAAGTAGTCTATATTATTCCTTATTACATCAGCTACCTGCCGAAAAATTCCAATCCAAATCGGTCCCGCCGTTTTAGAGATTACCCGGAACTAACAGACAAACATTTAGAAATACGATATTTTGGTATTTTTAGCGTCAAATATTCTAACGACACTTTAAATGTTCGTTGTCAACATTTAAAGTGTCGTTAGAATATTTACCACCACTTCTCATTCATAGCAATGCGGTGTTTGACCACACACAATTACTTCCATTTCTACCCAATGGCTTGCACGTCCCTCAATGGGTACACTTAAGGGTTACAGTTCTACCTTTTAATTTAAATTATTGTGATCGTAGCTTATACTCGTATACACGGTAGGCGATTTAGGGTAAGTCTGATTAGTGATTACCCATACCTTTGACAAAAAGATAAGTAATAAATACGTTAAGTAAGATAAAAATATTGAGTTCTCGCCTGGGTAGACCATTCTTATTTGTTATTTGTATAATTGTTACTATAACAATCTGTATCGTAATCTTGCTTTGGTCTTATAGCCAAAACTTAGCCGCGTCTAGTAAATTGTACTGTCCTTTATTCTTAATGAAATAGATCTGAAAATATAACATTAGGTACCTATCTAATACGACCAGACTAATTCCCAACCTTGTGCTAGCAGAATTAGTGCTCACGTGAAACGCATACCATTAACACAATTCCGACTGTAATATCTCTTAGAAAGATCCACATTGTTATTATAATTTGGGCACGCATGTACCTTAGTAACGAATAATATAATGAGGCAATTTATGGCTAGCTAGACATATTTGAATGATTAAGTTTAATAAGCGGATAATTAGAGATATACCGACCAAGTGTGAGTAGGACTCGCGCACCAAGTGTTCCGTAGAACAGGTTTCTTTTTATTGCGAAGATATAGAAACATTTTTTATAGTGAATTAGTTACAGCTAAAGGTGTAACAAATTCAATATAAAGTTATGTGTAAAAAAAGGTAAGTAAAAAAATTTTTTAAACTCTCCAAGCGGGCTCAATTAAGATTGGTGGGTGCTACCAAATACTATAGTGAGGTAGTATTCGTAAACATCATCCCGCAAATAACATTTCATGTAAAAATATCAGGTCTGATGTAGAGCCAAGCTTTTGAATCTACATGACCTAACTCTACCGACCCTTACTTAAACAAATTCTACATATCAGTTCATTTGTACGGCTTCGCCGTTTCGCTAGCATCGTTGTGGAGCTGATGCAAATATTTAGTTTCTGAATTAAAGTAAGTAACGAACAGCCAAGCCATACATACATATATACAGATATGTAGAATTTGTTGAAGTAAGGGTCGGTAGAGTTAGGTCGTGTAGATTTAGAAGCTTGGCTCTACATCACAAATTTACAGCACAAAGCCATCACAGACGTCACCTAGGCTGCATACCTGCACATTTTTTTGTTACATGTATGCAGGACGATCAGGAAGCTCACCTGATGGTAAGAGATACGCCTGACCATGACAGAGCGGCATTGAAGGAGACCAACAATTGATAGACAGTTATTTTTCTCCATCAATGCCACACTGCGCCCGACACCAGAGGCAAAAGATGCAAGAGATCTTATACCCGGTAATTTTACTAGCTAATTTTACTAGCTAGGGATAAGGGCACTGTAGCCCTTATCCCGAAATACAAATGTGCAAAACACTCTTTTTCACGTAACGATATCTGGCATTGCGGTGGTACCTATCTAGACGGCTCAGTATCAAGTCTACCACCTAGTATATGATAATATAATATTAAAAAGAGCCAACAACCAAATTGCCAAAAAAAGGTTTGCCATTTAAGAAAAAAACTAGTTTATTTTATTTAGCTTATATATATGTAGACATCAAATCGTTTCCGTGGTCAAATACCCGTGAAAAAGTATCTACGTATCTAGTAATCAAAATATGAGGCTACTGGTTATGTTATTCAACTAAGTAATTAAACCACCTTCAACTACAAATCATGATCTTATCTGATTCAATAAATACATAATAATATATGTGATTTACACTCTGTTAATTGATACGATGTACAGGGATTGTATTACGTATGCTTTTAGTAATGATAGACGAGGAATTTTGCTATTGTCTAAGTATGGAATGGGTGTTATCATAATTCTCATTATCTTCTTAAATTACACAAGAATGTGTCAACAAGTGTGTATGATATTACTGTATTATATCGTAAGTTAATGAAATATCTTTATAAGTGTTGTTTTTGTTGTGTAGATATAGAAAAGTAAGTTTTATCTGGATATTTATTTAATTAAGAAAATATGTTGGAAATAGTGGATTTAGTTCTTCCTGAATGTACGGTGAGTCGTTGCCTCTACTAACATACACAGCTGAGACATGCCAACTGTCAACTTACTGCGTCTTGGCAATCGTAGCGTTGGACACCCTACATCCCGATGGACCGACGAAGTCCGTTGGGAGAGGATGGGTGAAGAATACTGAGGACCTGAATGTCTAATGCAATTTGTTCAGCTTATACCTTTGTCCAGCGAGCTGCTATAGGTTAAAAGAGATAGAGCATGGTGATGGAACACAAGAACAAGACCAACCAACTGATCGAAAGACTCCTCGTGATAAATACAGAGAGATTATTAAGAACGAGTATAAAAATTTTTTTTTTATATCTTTTACATGAACTGCCTACGTGGTCTAGTAGGCACAGAGTTGGGCTGTGACCAGGGTGTCGTGGGTTTGAATCCTGCGGGAATTTTCTAGTTTTAGGTAAACTAGAAGTCCTAAGTGTACATTGCACAATGATTCACCTGATTGTTCGAAAATAAATATGAATGACTCTGTGCTTCGGAAGGCACGTTCAGCCGTCGGTCGTGGCCACAATCTTAGGATTTAGTTGTTAACACCTACAAATCAGCATTGGGACTGAGTGGTGGGTTACGACACAATCTCCCCAAAGGTTTTCTATGCGGAAAGGCCTGTGTCCTGCCTTGGGCCGTTATAGACTGATGATGATAAGTGAGTTAATTTGAATACATCGTTTAATTATTATGCAATTGTATAATATTTAAAAGGGACGAATATTTTGAGAAGGATCTTTACAAAACTTTTAAAACCCCGCATTAATTTACTAATAATAACAAAGCAATACTAAACAAAAAAATAAAACATTGTGAGTTTAGGATCTCTGTTTAAGACAGTTTAGCGTACCTAGCGAGTTTAATTGCCCGCCAGACATTTATTAGGCAGACAGGCGTGTAGTCTGTCTAGGTCATTTGTCATTGTTCTTTTTGTGAATCGAATTAATTAGCTATAGCAATATTTTTATGGCAGTTCCATGCTATTAAGTTCGCTCTAAATCTATCAGTGGGTTTGTCAGTTATAATACCAATTTGGGCGTTGTAGCTACGCAGATAAAGAAATTTTATAAAAACTAACATACAATATGTTATATCTTATCTCTACGGCACTCAGAAAAGATAATACTTTGACGCCGATAAATAATAAAACATGGTTAAATCATTATTAAATGATTAATGATGTCTATTATCCAGACAAAGCGTAGTGAGTCCCATGGTTAATACGCATAAAATAACTGTAACCTTACATTATATATTTAAAAATTCTTGCATACCCTTAATAATTATTGGGAAGTTGACTAAGTTCTAAAAACAAAGTTGAAACACTTATTATGACATTTAGTTCATTTGGTTTGGTTTATGATTTGCCGACTCCTTTGATGTAATGGTTTACACGACTGCTACTACACCAAGGGTTCCGGGTTCGACCTCGGACAGTACAAACATTTGTGTGCATGAACGTACCTGTTTGTATTGGTCTGGGTGTTTTCTATACATTATATGTATATTAACAAAAAATATATCTATGTAAGTATGTTTTTCAGTTGTTTAGTACCCGTAAAACAAATTTCACATTTAACTTAGGGGCTAGATGGCGTTGTGTGAATGTCAGTGGATATTTATTTATTATATATTTCAATTCCTTTAACTATCCTTCTATACAAATATCGTCAGATTTCAACATCCTACTGCAGGGACGCCTTCTCACACAGCATAGCCATGGAGAGATTGAATCGTAACTCTCCACGCACACCTAATGCAGATTGGGTGGTGTTGACGACTTGGTAGTATTTTTTGATAGTAGCCAGGACCGACGGCTTAACGTACACCGAAACACGGAATCATCTTTCTTTTCGGACAATCACGTGATTCAGCCTGCAATTTCCTAACCAAACTGGGAAAATCCAGGAATCGTACAAAGTGACTTTCACTATGTAGTATCTCACGACCTTCGGATATTAAATCCAGCATTCAACGCACTAGACTACGGCGGGAGTGAGGAGGGTTACGGAGGCAGTCTTCGTATACACATATTATGTTATCTTATAATTTTTATTTACAAAAAAATATTGTAGTAAGTATTCAGTAGCTCGTGAAATTACCGGGTATAAGAGACCTAACAACGGTTGTCTCGGGTGTCAGGCGTTGTGCGGCATTGATGGAGAATAATAACTGTCTATCAGTTGTTGGTCTCCTTCAATGCTGCTTTGTTATGGTCAGGCGTATCACTTACCACCAAGTGAGCGTCCTGATCATCCCGTTCACTTCGTAACATAAAAAAAATCAACCTTTTCCCGCCGTTGACGGATATATACAACAGAAACAATTGATTTTCTATTGTGTCTGGAATCCTGGCGGTTAAAAGGTTAATAACAATACGTCAGCTGATACACCGGATGGATCAAAGTCATTTTGAAAAGAAGCTCCGTTGATCAGTCGGTCAACATCCCTTTTGTGATTCTTTGTATAGTTAATAACGAATCTAACAGACACGCTGATAGTAAGTGGTGACTCATGCTCACAATACCGAAAATACTAGCTATTTGAGACTAAACATGACCCTTATAGAGGTAAAAAAAGAAAATTTGTATTTGTCGTCATCAATAAGAAATCCTAAATGAACCTTTATCTAAACCTTAAGTTTTAATGCATACAATAAAGGTTCTCAAAAAAAAAAATCAAAATTAATAACTTAATCTTTTTTGTAATGAGAGGAGAAATTAGTGCGACTGAGGAACATACTTTGATAAATAAATCATAGAGGAATGTTTATTTTGTCTGGTTATAACTGTAAGAATACCAGTATAAAACTGCACAGAACAATAAGTATAGTGTTTGTAAGTTGATTCAGATCTCGAGACAATTTCATTTCCGTCTGTTTTCCACGGCGGGGTAATAGAATTCAATTCTTCCCCCCTAGAGGAAATTGCTACTATTTGATTTTGTTCGAAGTGAGGTTTCGATACTTAATTTGATATCTTCTTTCTTAAGTAGGGATGGAGTCACTTGGAGACAATTTATACTTGTCAAATTATTTCTACACAGATAATGTATCCTAACCGATTTGGGGCTAAGTTAGAAATATGATTTTAATTTTTAACTTGGTTAATACTATAACCAATGATATGATAAAGTATTTATATTATCATTGTCCATAACCAACTGATGTAGAAAATGTCCAAAGACATTTACAATGACAATTATTATAAGAAAACATTGAGTAACTACTCGTAAAATGGAAAATAATTACTAAAGAGAATTCGCGCAGTAATTAAAATTTATAGACGTTTTCAGCGTCATACTTTATGTAAATCATTATAACTTTGTTCAGTTTTGGTAAAGTTAATAGCCGTGACGGTAAGTACACAAAAAAGGTTGGTCCTATATAACCAGTCTCACATGAATGAGTTTGCTCAAGTCTAATTAGTATGCGACGGCTGTGTGTTTGCTAAACCACTTTGGTAGAGTCTACCAACATAAACGTTTGGGTTAGACTAGACTAGATCGAAGCGGCATTTAAATACAAATTAAATTATAAACATTTAATCTCCTCTTAAATTACAATCACTGAGATTATCTAAAATGCGAAACCTTAAAGTAAACCCTACTACTAGTTTGATTTTACGAAGTTTTGCAATTAAAAAGTTATGGATTTGGGATAAGACTTAGACGTCAATTATGACGACTTGTCTATTCATCATTATGGTCAGGTAACAGCATATGAGGATAATAAAAAGCCCACATTATATAAAATAAAGTCCGCTTGTAAATTGTATTAACAATATTCATGGTGTATGATATGTTAAAAGTATCATCAGTTTAGTCATGCCAGACTAAACCTCTCAGTTCACTTTTGTTGTTTCTAGTCACGCCGTTTGTTTCATGCCTGTTGGCTGATGACCAAAACCCTGGTCGTTGATCGGTAAGAAGTACCACGGGCCCGGCGAGGTACGTAAGAGCTCCGAGAGATATTGGCTGAATTTCTTTGCTGGAACCCATTTTTCTGACTACTGCTGTTGGCCGCAGATAGTCTTTACAGCTTCACTGGGCAATTGGCGAGCGCAGATGGTTCTTAGCCTTAAAATACATTAATGCGTCTAAGGATGTGTCCAGTCCGGCTTAGCACGTTGCGTAACATCCGTTAGGGGTTTTTTATATGTTCCTGTTATTTATTATGTTATTCAAAGGATTATGGAGAACAAGTAAAAAATACTTATGCATTTAACTGCCACCGTGGTCTAGTGAGCATATGCAATATCGGATGAGGCCTCCATTAATCGTTGAGGGGCCACAATTGGTGCAGTGTGTCCTATCTAGTTAGAGCTTCTTCCGTAATTGTGCAAAATTACTAAGCTTAGCAGAAATGCTCAGACGGTCAGCTTGCTTTTAGTTGATTTAGCAAAAAAATCATTGGGAGTTACAGAAGTGTTGCAGTCAGTGGACTAAATGGCTATAAAAGAAAGATTGATTAAGTATCAAGTGAAAGTATCTTTATTCCGAATACGAATAATATTGAGTAAAATTTAATTTCAATATAATGCACACGTTATCCGTTGTTACACGATACAAATCACTGTGCTACATACTAAGTACAACATATAATGTTCTTAATAACAGATAGTCATGTTGCATTTTTAAAAAATTAAATATCTATGCTTTTTAAAGGTATTCAAAATTTTTACAATTTTATTATGTACAAGAAATACTTATGAGTAAATCTAATGCTTACTTGTACATACCTGTTGTTGTGTGTAGGTACCACAGATTTCCCAATACAGGAGATGGGGCAAGCCGCGTTTTTAAGTGCGACAAATGTAAGCTCAACGAGCATACACTGGCTGCCAGTTTACGCTCTGTGAGACGAGTCAAGACGCACGAATATTAGAAGAAATTACTGTTTTTTCCCAAAATGCCATCCTGTGCAATTGTAACATGCCATCATCGCAAGGAATCAGTAAATTTACCAAGAAATACAATAACTTTTCACAGGTAAGAACCGAAAAGAAATTGCGACACTGGGACTGCCTATAAACTTGGCGGCTTGTCCAGTCTAATTGTATATTCGGATGTCTATGGTAGGTACTCTTAATTTTTTTAACAGGAGATTACTTGTGTAACGCGATTGTCATTGGAAACCCGATTAAGCGGATTGGTTGTTATTGTAGCCTTTAGAACAACCCGAACTTCCTCTCTAGTTAGTCGTTAAATTTAAAATTAAACTATCGAATTTATGTGTTAGCTTACGTCTATTCACACCGCCTGTATAAATGGTGATTCATTTCGCCTACTGGCGGGCGTCACGGTTTTTATTACGGCTCTCGAATAATTGTTTGTGTATAAAACAACCGTGTCTGGTTGATACCTTGTTATAATGATATACTGAGCATATTGCATCTTCAATATGTACGTTTGTGGCTATTAGAGATATATTATTACGTACGATGCTAACACAAAACGACGCCTAAACAATATAAATTGCTCAAAGAGAGAGGTAATGTTTTGTTGAATGTGTTCACTGTTCGGCTTATTTTTTGTTTCTGTCTTTTCTAGTTTACTGATATAAATAAATCTAGAAATAATTTAACCCACTCACCGAGTGCAAAGCTCAACTTAATCTTGCATATGCATTTCAGTGTCTCTGTTTTACGTGCAGTACCAGACATGATTATCAAATCAGTAAAATATAACGAGTTACATACATATTTTGTCAAATTTGGCTCAATCCAGACGAATGTTCGAAACCAAGTGTTCGAATTCCGAATGTTTGCATTGAGCCAAATGTAGAACATCGTAACCATTAGACTATTACCATTCTGTCTGTCTGTGTATCTATTTGTAAACATAAGCGACACCTGTCATGTTGTTGTTTTTATGAACGGTAGCAAAGCGCGCTTCACTTCACACGTTCGCATCCTAATGGCGCAGCAGCGTTGTTATCACAACGAGATTGGCCGTAACGCGTCGCACAACATCAGAAGTGACATCAAGTCATTGTTATTTATATCAATGCTTCAGGTTGCCCAAGTTTAGCCGATCGTGTGCGGACGCCTAATTAGTCCAGTTGAATGAGCAGTGTTAGCCCGTGTGTTGGTGCAGGCTGTGCAGTATCGGGGGCACACGTCGTCGCCGTGTCTCGCTGCACCGCTACATTGCAACATAACCGTTTGAAAAGATAAACCGGTGATCGAAACAGTGCATAGCCGTCGGCGGGCGGGGGCGGCGAGGTACGCGGGGCGGGGCGCGCGGCCGTCTAGACGCTACGTCACGCGGCCTCGCGATACCGTCGGTAAACAACAATGTGCAGTGACCGAATATGTGCACCGCGAGCGCCAGTCACCCGCCGGCCCAGTGCCGCACGCGCCGGACCACAGCCGCACCCGAACCACCATTGAATCACTCTAATAACGACTTACCCACAAACAACACTAGACTAACCCTGGAACGATCTTAGCTGTCCAACCTAGGGACTAATAACTTTAAATAAATACTTGTCTCGCGAAGCTGTGAAGGTCACGAGTCCAACTAGGAAAAGTTAATACATGAAAAACCAAAACAAAATACATAATTCTATCAGATGAACCTATATAGCCCTTAGAAAGCTAGCAGTTGTAGTCATTTTCAGTGACTACAACTGCTGCAACTGACCGAGGTTAATATGAGGTTGATTGATGTCAACAAGATGTCATAATAATCGTCAACAGTAATATTAAGTAAACAGAGTCTAACTGAATGCGGAATTGATATCAGCCCAAAAGTTAAGGGGCGATAGTTTTGCGGTTACATAAGTATTATTTTGGCAGCGAACCAAGGGCTGCAGATACCAAACACGCTTAGGGCCAATATTTGCGTGACAAATATAACTACTGGTTTGTATGATTGCATGTAAATTTATAAAATTATCATGCATCATTAAATGGTATTTTGTTCTAGGGACCTGTCAAAAGACGAAAGATCAAAAGTTAATAATAATATATCATTTTGACCGACTACATATATTTAGTTATTAATTGAATCATAGGAGACTTGTTACGTTTTAACTTGTAGGTAACTAACAACTAAAAAAATAGTCCACTTATAAGCTCATAGTAATACGAGTATAATTAAACTTATTCAAATTCGGGTAATCCTTTGACTGCCAAAACCACACAGTGTAAATGATATTGTTTGTCATCGTTAAATGTGTTACAAAAAACTAAAATAAAAACAAATTGTTCTAAGGATGCGGTACCCAAATGCGCAAAAATACAATTTGATTAACCAAATGATAAATTAATGAATAAGAATTTATAGTAGAATACCCAGTGCAATATCATATTACAGAGACAAACAGTGAATCAAAACCAAAATTTTTGAAAGTTGGAAGCAAGTTTTACTTTTGCGCTACCGAGGTCATCGGTGCAAAATGTTATTAACCTCAGATGATTGCGGAGTCATTATGAAATTATACAAAAACTTAAATAATGAACGTCGATTGTTTGCTGCTAGTGCATATGTACACTCGTGTCATATTAACTACAATCTGCAGGTGTAGGTACAGCTGCGATTACACTCGTATTATGTATTTGTTAGTATTTCAATGTGAAATTTTGCCCGGTACAAACAGCAAATAAATAAAGCACCATAAGTTGCTCCTTATTTTATCAGCTAATGATTTAATAGTGAAGGTTCCACCGAAATCATCGATTGGCTGAAATAAACAAATTAAGAAAATATATTTAGAATAAAATATGTTGGTGCCTACATTTACTGTAAGTCATCATCATCATCATTAATAACTCATTGTAATGTCCCCACCGAGAGACACGAGCCTGTACCCGTAAAGAGTGATTAGGCTGACTTCACAAGTGGCAGGTTTCCTCACGATGATTTCCTTCACCGTAAGAGCCTCGGAAATATATAACTATGGCAAGTACATGCTTATAACAGAGGTTGCTTCCTCTATTACGTTTAATAATACTCAATACAATTATGACTTAATTATTTTCTCTATTTGTTTCCATAAACTCTTAGTGGTGAATTACAAATCTCCTATCACGAAGTAACTTATTAAATATTTAGCACCGGTTCCATGGTTTATAGACAGACAGTGAACAACTGTACTGATTACAACTAATCGATAAAAAACAAGTTGCGAGATAACAGTGTTGATATGAAACATGGAACGACACCGTAATGACATTTTGTATCACATCTATGATTCAGACTGTTTCTATGTAAAAGTTTCCATTTACATTGTAAGAATAAATATTGTTTTGAGATAGATATTGTACACAGATAAGTTTGACGAAATTTTATAAGCAATCGCTAAATGTTGAATACTGGGGATCTGTCCTAGGAAGTTAATAGGATAAAGCCTTGATGAAGATTTGTCTGTCCACTTTTACTGTTGGACACACATTTTATCTGTCAGTCTTTGCACTCCGTGAAACGTTTTTGATAAAAGTTTTATGACGTTCATAATTTATGTTTTATTTTTAACATTGACACATTATTATTCAGGTATGTTTATTACTTTTGGCAAGCAAGATTACTTACGTGTTTTATCAACTAGTAGGTAAAAGTTTTAAAGCAATGTGTACCCGTATTGACATAACTGCTACAGTGGACATTTCTGCGAACTATGTTTAGAGTTAATGTACGAATGACGCGAGCCAAGCTTTTTTGCAAATAAAAAAGCAGTCTGTTTAGTTCTAAATTCAATATATACATTTCAAATCTGGGAAGTCGTAGGTTTATTTTTATAAAAGTACTTAGGACTAACATTTGAAGGTTTTCAGATGTTGTTGATGATTTCGCTTCTTTTGTTGTAGGTGAAGGCACATATATATTACACAGTACATATATTCCTGATAATAGCACGGCAACCTATGGTTTTGGCATATGTGCGCTGTCATAAAATATAGTTAATTATGATGCGAACGAGTTGATGCTATTTACGACCATGCCGATATGTTGTTAGTGAAGTATAGAAATAGACGTGAATGGTGATTTATCTGTTTCACAACTTCTGGTTAAATATCTTTACTTTCCTACCTGAGTTGGCGTCAGTTGATAAAATTGCGTTTGCAAAGCTTACTCGTTTGGTGTTGTTATGTATGTTAATTTAAGATAATTCATAGTTAGCATTGATCTTGTTCTTAACTTAGGCCCAAGCTATCTTTCACCATGTATGTTTAATATTTTATTTTCTGTGTTCTGATTTTACATTTTAAGAGCATTCTATGCGCCCAAATTGAAAAAAATAGATTTTGATAACAAAAAACATAATTAATTAATTTGTTTGATGCTAACATTTTCAAAAATTACCTTTTATTATAATTTTTTTCGTTAATAATCTCTGCATCCAGCAAGTTACGTCTAGTTTTAACGTAGATGATTCCGATATGCTTAAAGACGAAAAAAGACACAGCTGGGACATGGACACTGACTGTGGGATTGATTCACAAGTTCAAAGTTACTCAACGCGCAATAGAGCGAGCTATGCTCAGGGTCTCTCTTATTAATAAAATCAGAAATAATCAGAAATGATTTTATCCGTAAGAAAAATAAAGTTACTTAAATAGTCCGCCGGATCAGCAAGTTCAAGTGGTAGTAGGCTGGTAATGTATGTTGCAGAACTGATGGCTGGTGGAGCAAACGAGTCCGCGTCTTGATAAGTGTAGTGTAGGACGCCTTCTGGCCCTATGGACCGACGACTTGTAAATGGTCGTTGGTTTCTAAGAGGTGTATGAACTAGTGTGTTCACAGTAAAAGTTTCTTTGTCCATAAAGATAATTGTTGTTTACAGATTATGTAGAACTTATTATTGTAATACCTTCGCTGGTAAGTGTCTGTCTAATATCTTGAAAGTTCCGTTTCAATAAAGCGGTAAACAAACAGTCGCATTTTTAGGATTGTGAACGTATTCGCAGCTTACAAATCAGCAGATTAGCATATGAAAAAAGGAAAATAAACAGTAGCATCGAAATAAATTATTGGAGCTGTGTGAATGTTTACTTGCGGTTTGTGTATAATATCAAGATGCAGACAGACAGAAAAATAAATTCGTATCAAAATCCCACAAGAATGGTCTGCATCGACCGCGCGGTGACGTACGTACATAACTAATCAATAAACATCATCATTGTTTTGCTTTTGTTATTTGCTGTTATTGTTACACATCTTATATTATTTTGCCATTATTTAATGAAGTAATATTATAGCAGCCGTATTAAAATCCATTGATGGAAGTTTCTGAAGAAATCATCCACGAAAACTATTTTACGTCTAAAGTCTGACTGCTCTTTTGGTTCATACTCATAAGTTTTCTTTAGTTTGTGGATTAGACGTCGCTCTTGTATCAAAGTTGGACTTGATTTGACTAGTTAAATGGTTTATGTGTGATTTTTAGGCTATTTTCATTGAATATCATCCGTTGTAATAATAAAATCAACGAAATGGATTTCACAAAAGGTGGATAATTTTGTGTTTCGGTTTTATTTAAAAAATCTATTTTTATGATGATGTATATTTTATTAGAAAGATAGAATTGAACTACAATACACAGTTTCGGTCAATAACGATGGCCAATATTTCCAGTTGATATAATATTCTGCATGTATTAACGGTATGTTTCCAAACCGCATTCACCCACAGATCAAAGCGTCATTCCGCTCGTTTCAGTGAATGAAAGAACGCTTAAGTAACGCGCTCGGTGAGCATAAACAAGTGTTAACGTGTGTGCGCGTTGCTTTTCACATTTCACGACGTGCCCACTGAATGTTTATTACTCAGGTAACATAATGTATGTAAATTCATTGAGCACCTCGTTACGAATCGGTGGGCCGGACGGACGGATTCCAAACGTTTTCATGTCGACCACCGGACTATTTTCCGTTTATTTGCTCTCAGTTTTAGTTGGTGTTGTGTGCATTCATGCGCTTACAAATCGTCAATAAGCGTTGAGCTTAGAAGCGTAGGCATTAAGTATGAGATGGTAAATATTAAAACTCCTAAGTAGACAAAGTTTGATCAGTAGCAGAAATGAATTGTTAGGTTTTTATGATGTAATCATTAAAAATTCAGGTAGATAACTTTACATCATAAATGTATAGAAAAACAACTCGTAGATAGTATTGGTACTTTTCTACGAAAATTTGGATTTTTTTCACAGACAACATACTTTGACATTTTGGGCCTATTTGGGTGGAAATTATGAAGGATATATTTAAAGTAATATATTAGTCATACGGTCATGTTAAGTAAAATATAAAATAAAGTACCTACTCTACCTTAATCATGGGCCCCGATGCGTCAAACTTTTCGGAGTGAAGTCAATCCTGCCAGCTTGTACCGTGGTACTTTCTGTCCTATATTTTTTTTTCTATATGACTACTGCTGTTGGCCGCAGATGGCTCTAAGCCTTAAAAAATACACAACGAGCAGCCCTAAGTGGGAATCGAACCTCAAACATGCTTTTATTGAAAATGGGAAAATGTAACTTTGTTGTGTTTTATTCGGCCGTAATCTCCTTTTCGTTTTAGTGGGTTGAAGAGTGTCCTAAGCTAAGCTTGCCAAGAAGTGGTCTCCACATTAGAACTTATCTCCTCCAACGGTCACCGCTTCTACGACATACGTGACCAGCCCACTGTCACTTGAAATTGTTGACCTGGCGTAATATCCTACGGGGGGTATATTACGGCTTTATCACCCCTTAGCTATATTTTGCGGAAAGGCCAATTCCAGGCAGTGAGGCATTATAGATAAATGATGACAGGGTCCAGTAGGCAGTCTAGCTGACCACAGTGACCACTCAGGCCGGAATACAGCTATACCAAAAGCATATCTGTAGTGATTACTTGCTCAGTCCACATGGTAGCATAAGTTGAGATAGGGCCCTTTCGACCAGAAAATTTTAATTTTTATTAATTACTATTTTTACATTTGTATTATTGTATTGTCCTTGTCTGTTATGTGAAATTTTGTAGTAATGATAAATGTGTTTTCTTTCTTCTTTTTTTATCATATCTGGTATAGCTTCAAGAGATTAAATTCTTATAAAATTTTAAATCATTTGTAAATCAAAAGTGTGCTAGACCAATATGAATTACTGTAGACATAATATTTTACTATGGTACAAAGGTCGCTTGAAATATGATAACTGGCAGCCAAATTAAAAGACTATCGACGGTCATTATTACAAAATATTTCCGGCTTCTATAATTATTGTAACCTAATTAACCTTAACGTTATTATTCGTAACCTACTTGAGAAGGATGTGATAAAAAAGTAAATTTATTTGCTCAACAATTGAATTCATTCAGAGCGTCAGTGTGGCGCATTGGTGAGGACTATTGTCTTTCGACCTGGAGGGTGCTGGATCGAATCGCGCCACGAAACAATGTTTTTTTTAATTTTCGAAATTATGTGTACGAGTACGTTATTTGACGCACTTACGGTGAAGGAAAACGTCGTGAGGAAACCTGCGCACGCCTATGATCAAATTCAAAGGTGTTCGTAAAGTGGACCAATCCGCAACCGGTGGGGACATATAATGAGCTGATATAATGATGAAGAATTGTATTCATGTGCTAATAACGATTTGTTCGCGAATTTATCTTCGTCATTTGTTGGATACTTAATACCTGGGCCTACTTTGCTACGCTCACGTGCCCCCTAGAACATATTTTGCAAGAGCTTTACTATAAAATTACACAATTAGGAAACAAACGAGGTGCGTTTTATAATAATGTGCTGCGGTCAATTTAACATTCACATTACGGTGACTTACAACAGACCAGTGTTAGTGTTGCCAGTGAACCAAACTGCCTACACGCAACCACCGTAACAATAGTTAACGATACGAGGGATCTATGCGAAGGATGCACTTATGAGGAGAAAAACTAGAAGCGGCTTGGGTAATTTGTAGTGACGTGTAATTTATAACAAAAGGTTGGCTTAAAAATTAAGTTTTAATTTTAATTATTTCATGGTTTACATTACATTACATTTTGTTCTTATAGTTAATTACGCATTGTTTTCAAAACTGATGGCAATGATTTTAATAGTCCATAAAAGCCGTCAATATTTATTTTATTGATAAATATTGACGGCTTTTATGGACTATTAAAGTCTTGTAAGTAAGTCTTATTTTGAAATTATAAAAAAGTGTTGTAAAGTAAGTATATGATGGCATTAAAAAATGTATCGTGATATTTTTAGAAAACCCCAATAAATATTGGTAACTTCCGTTTTTTATATAAGTAGATAGATGCACACAAACTTGATTTGTAAATACGGGTATCATTTAAGAACATTTTACCAGCCAGTCCAGATAATTTACTACTGGAAATGTTATTTTAACAAAATATAAAACTGCACATTGGTGCTGACAAAAAGAACATTAACTGCCGTCCACTGTGTAAGTACACAAATGAAGACCTGGAAAATGTTACTGGCAGTGTTATTTTACATTATTAAAGTTGGCATGTACATAAAAAGGAGAGACATCTTTATATTTACATACACATGGCGCATAATTTTATATGCTGCACTTATTAACTTTCTATCGCTAATAAAGAAACAACCTTTCAATATAAATTAAACAGATAATCAGTGATTGGAATTGGAAAACTGTAATGTTACTCTTATGTGCCTTATATCTATGTGCCTTGTTAGTTTAAAAAAAATTGAATTTATGAAACCATACCAATAAAATTAATTTATATGTTCTGAATCTTGTAATGAATTTGCCGTTTGGTAGAGTTGAATGAAACTTGTAGATGCACTTTTGAAAATCGATTACATGGAAGATCAAGATTTAGGTAATAAGTTACTTCTTTTATTGTTATTACTTACCTGTAATAAAAACCGCAAAAAATTATACAAAAGGGGTGTGTGTATCTTTATTCATTATCTTTTTATTTATTTTAATTAAGCTTAAAGAATGGTACTCGTAAGTTGACAAAACGTTGTGACACTTACTTAATACCTAATATAGTCATGACTTGGATATCCAATGATCAGAAACATCGGTGTCATGGACATTATGTTATTTATAAACCCAGTTTTATGCTGTCAATATAAATAAATATATAATTTTAAGATTATCTTGGGGATGGTATTTTTACTGACATAAAATAAAAAAAACTGTTCTCCATTATAAAATCATATTTTCAGTCTTAATGGCTTTGCTTCCACCCTCCTCACATCTTTTATGGTGTCTCTATGGTAAGGTTTGGTTCCAATTAACCCAGACATGGACCCGCTACATCGAATCAATGTAGTACATAATGGTAACTTTTGGATGTAATAATCATGCTGTTCAATACCTTTAAATGTATAGATAATATTTTCGCGTAGTTTCACCTTTGCGTTGTTAGGCATCAAATTAGCGCCCTCACAGGCTCTATCATATCAGCTTTGTCATGATGTACTGGCGATGCGACTGAACAATGGGAATAAGGTCAAAGATTACGATTTTATTGACCCGCTGTTCCGCATTGTCGCCAAAATAAATTTGGACGCCACAATTGTTCTTGTGCCTAAACCGAGCGCCAAAACATTGCTGTTTTGGGCTATTGAAAGTGGAATTTGCATTTTATGCGTCGGCCATGTCTGCGTGTACAATGCCAATGTGGGATATGTTACATGTTGAGTCGATCGCACTTCCTCGGGTCGCTTTCGCCCCTCTGCTTCGGGTCTAGACGTCACGGTTCGCCGCCTGAGAAAAATGTGCCTACCGCCAATAGCAACATTAATAGTAAAGAAGTTAACCCACAAAAGGTACAGCGTACGACTTTTATGCTTTTCGAGTGTCAAGAGGTTGTTCACAGCTTTACAGTGTGGCGAGCGTACTTGTATTTGTACTCAACGTATTTGAACATTAATAATACGTTTACCGTTACTTTGTACACAACCGAAGCAGCTATGGCGGATTGTAAGTGAATCTTGTGGTAATTTTGGATTCAGTTGTAAGTTACCTTCGCATTTTTGAAAATATTTGCTTAAAAAGAAGCTCCCTAGGTGGATCCCTAACCAGATGGACCGAAGAGCTTGTTATGATGGCAGGCAGCAGATGGGAGTCGTCATTGTTGACCGATAATGAATTTTATTTTAATACATACAAAGTAAAAATCTAGACCTTTTTTACCTAAAATGAAATGATTTAAATAACATTGTTACACAATAGTATTTTGTAATGGAAGACTCCATCATGTCTAGGTTTGAAGACCATTGTACAACATTAAACATAAATTATTATTTAATGTAAAGGTTACGTTACATAATTAACTTATTCTAAACAATTATGACATGTGTGGCAGGATACTGTTAAGTACTACGTAGCTTACAAATATTACCAAATTAATTTCACTTAATACACACATTATCTTTACAGTTAGGTATTAAGTGACCTAATCTATAGACACACACAGCGCCATCTAGATCAAACCTAGCTACTAAGCTGGAACCATTGAAAGTAAACAAAGTATAAACAAACTCATTTATTATAAATTTTACGTTGATATTATAATACACTCAGAAAAATACAAACATACTTGTTAAAATGTTTATTCGGGGATCAAGTCCTTTGGTGATGTTTGGGCTTCTCAGTGATTCTGTAAAATAAGTGATCATATTATTAAGAAATGCAGAATTCAAATATTGTTAGGCTCGGGTAGATTTCAACAAGAAACTAAAGGTGGTATGAACTTCTTTTACGTACATGTTAGTCAAGAAACATAAACTAGTAATATGTCTGTCACCGCAGTTCACATAATACGGACGGCATGGCAATATACCTCGGCTTGAATGGCGGAAGGATGAGCAGTTAGGTCGTGACTCCACGACGGCTTCAAACCAGTTCTGTTACATTGTTGCTGTAAGTATGGGGCTTCACTAACCGCATAAATTCATGTATTTAACGTGATAAAGTGTAATTCCAAGAAATAAACTAATATCCACCGATATTTACATTGCGACATCTAGCCCAAATTGTAGGTAGGTACTAAGTAACGGATAAACATATTTTATTTATACTCAAATATTTTACATAGAAACACTTTGACCAATACAACAGACATGACAGACATAAATGTTTAGGCACACATATATTATGGATATGAATGGACCATGGATGTGCCGGGTTCCTTACTTATTTCATCATCAGCTCATTAAACGTCCCCACCGAGGGGCACGAGCCTATCCGTATAGGGTGATTAGGCCTTAGTCGTCCATGCGGGCCCAGTGCGGATTGGACGACTCAACCTTTTCGAAGGTTGTCTCTTCGCAGACGTGCATGAAGGTTTCCTCACGACGTTTCTTTCACCGTGAGAGCGTCGGATAACGTACATATATTTTGGAAAATTCGAAAACACATTGGTACGTGTAAGTGGTATTTGAACATCAGCCCTCCTGGTTGGAAAGCGACAGTCCACACATTGAACCACCGATGCTCTAAAATTATTACGTTTTATAACACTCACAAAAATTATGAGAGATGAATAACACATTAGGGAAAATCTACACTCATATAATATCAACAAAAGATCCGTTGGTGTATTAGTGGACTTCGCAACCGTGACATTAAATGGGTCGTCAAGATTAGTTGATAGGTATTAGTATTATAATACAGTAAGCCTAGGGTGAAGGCACAGCCTAAGCGACTGTGAACCATATAGGTAGCGGCACGTGGTAGGCGCCAAATGTCTAGACTAGCCGACGCGACCTGAAAACTCTTCAGCCGGCAAAAACTATTCTCCCATTTCATATACAGGTATTTATATAGATGTAGTTATGTAAGTATTATGATTATCATGTATATCTTCTGACGACTAGACAGCATTAAAAAGGACAGGGTTTTTGTTCACCGAAAAGCATTATATGTGGGACTTTGATAAGAATTTCAAAATCCGGGTAACTATTGAATAATATTCACGATATATACAATTCTAACAAATATGATTTCAAGGTCTCTATGGTATTGTTATTATATTATGGCAAAAAGTAACGTATTATCTACTCCATTACTATATTTACAGGCTAAAATGAATAATTCGTGCAGATACATCCTCGTAGTCTTCGGTAAACATCCCTCGTAGGTAACTAGCTAGCTAGCTAGAGTTTTTAGTTCTGAATGACTTTTAGCCGCTGAAAGCCGATATTGTTTCATCGGGCAAGAAAGTCATTGATGTAGAATAAAAACTAGTTATCAGTTGTTGGTCTCCTTCAAAATGCCGCTGTCATGGTCTGGCGTATAACTTAGCATCAGGTGAGCGTTCTGACCGTCCTATCCACTTTGTAACATAAAAAAGATAGGCAGCAAGTACACTATCAAAAATATTTTTTTCTTCAATCCATTGCAGCCCACTGCTAGACATGTGTCTCCGGCATTTTGCACCAGATATTACGGTTTGCTACTTCTCTCATCCAGCCTCCACCAGCGATCTTTTGCAAGTAGTCGCCTTAATTCATATACATGTGTATTAAATACCTATACATATTATGTATATTACATACTTATACATATGTGTAATTACAAAGATGCGGTCTTTACGACAGAACTCTTCTACTGCAGCGGCTATCGGTTCTTCGATGAAAGGATCCGGCCCAATGACACTTCAACTTGCTAATCTGGCAAGCCGGTTACTTTAGTTCTCTTACATGTCATTATTTCTGATTTTATCCCAAGAGAATCCTGAGAATAGCTTGCTCCATTGCCTGTTGCTTAACTTTTTACTTGTGAAAAAATCACACAGTGTCCAAAATTAATATTTGCCAATTTGCGCAAAACAATTGGTGGAGTGATTTTTAATCACCGTACTTGAATCTAATTCGGCTAAAATTAACCATTATACAAATAAATTGTGTCGTTAAGCTGCAATACTTCATCATGAGACCGGCAAATATAAACAAGAATATAAAAAGAATTAAATGAAATTAAGACTTTATTTCTAAATTAATCATCATCAGCGAAATAAACGTTCCCATTGAGTGGCACGAGCCTACCCGTATAAGGTGATTAAGGCCTCCACGCGGGCCTAGTGCGGCTTGGAAATTAATAATTAAAATTGTAATTGTAAATTAATAATTGTATTTATTTCATAATTCGTTTAAGCTATTTAAAATTAAATCCTATCAAAATCACGTGAGAAAATGTATATTTCCTGTCTATGCGTTTATCAATGACCTTGACAGCGTTTTGATTACTTTACATAGATACAAGATCTTTTAGCGACTTATTTTATATTAATGTATGATGTATGAAAAACGTCACTGTGATATAGTGTATTATAGATTAGAGACAGATTAATCGATTGTACCATTTGCCATATAAAGTTGGTGGTAGGTACCACCAACTTTATATGGCATTAGCCATAGAAATATTTTTACTATAATACCCATATGCCTGCATCCCACCAACATGATGATGAGAAATCTAGCCCACCCACAAAATATTATTAGCTTGTCAAGAACTATTACAATCGCGAAAAAGTAGGACACTTTTATCTGGGGTCTTTTTTTAGGTGAAATCTCTGTTAGTTGCTGATGGCCTTTACAGTTTTCCCGGGAAAGTGGTGGACTTGACGATACTTAGCCTGAAAGTTCTACGAGCCTAAGGGCAACAGTTACTGCCGTTTGCTTAGAATTGATAAACAGCATTTTAACAAAAGCGTCAACGACTCCGTTTAATCAACCCAATGAATCTGCAATCAATAAAAAAATCAGTACGCCACTAACTGTGTCACAGACACCGGCTGATATTTTTCCAAGCTAGACAGTGTGCGTTGACCTTATTACAGTGCTGCCGCTTTAACTAAAAGGCGTTTAAGTCATAAATTTATTTTTGCGAACTATAAGATTTACCAGTAGCTGATCTTTAGGCTTGCCGCAAAGAGAAAATAATACACTAAGTTTTAGCTTGCTGTTACAATTATCTGTTGCTTCGAAAGCTATATTTTGTTACTACCAAATATGGAGGCCGGACCCCATTACATATCAATATAATTTTTTTAGCAAAATGTAGGTATTGGTGGTCGCTAGAGCCTTCATCATTTGGCAGGAATCATCTCAAGTGATAAAGGTATAAATACATGCCAAGATTAACTGCCCGCACATATAACTACTATTTATAATATTAAACAATTCTTTCATCAGACAGTACGTGATCCAAAAGTGTAAGTAGCAATTTTTAATAAAAAAAATTAAAATATGTTAGTAACAAACAGTAGCATTATAATTCAAATTGCATAAATTGACTTATTGTCATATTTACAGACTAAATGCTATCTTGCCCCAAGAAGCGAGCAAGAAACTTATGATAGAGATCTCAAACAACGGATTAACATTTTAAGGGTACTTTTTTAAACATAGATAGTACACATAGAAAACACCTAAGCTTACATAAACAGATATTTGCATGCGTACTTATCTTTGTAGTGTAAAGATGTTGCACCCAAAACCGGAACCCTTGGTTTAGTAGCCAACATCACAATCAATTTCGCCGAATGATTCATTGCAAAATTTATTTCCAATCTTCTCAACTCGAAAATTCTCTTTGCCAGTTAGTGTCGTTTAGTTGGAGGATGTCAGAGTGTAGCATAACTAATACAAACATTTGCCCAGACAGGCTGAAACAGTGCGCAAACGAACCGTATCGTGGTATCTCGGAGATAGCGCATATTGCCGTGGTAGATTATCTCGTATCGTTATCGGCCATGCTGTGCTATCTCAAAGTGCTGAAGTGCTACGTGACGCTCACATTATATTGTTTATTTTCGATGCAAACCTACCATTTATTGTGCGTCTGACAAAATGAGGATATACAACCTTCGTTTAGTTGGTTTCTTTTTGAGGGAACGATGGAGTATGGCGTAGGTATTTGCTATCGTGTTGACAATCGTATTGCAATCCCTTCAAAAATATTTTAAATGTGAAATGTGCCAAGACGACCACATAAGGTTTTCCCTGTGATATCAGATCTCATCAAGAGCCAAGCTTCTTAATCAACACGGCCTTACTCTACTGACCCTAAATTCAACTTATTCTACATATCAGTTAATACGTATAGCTTCGCCATTTCGCTACCGTCGTGGAGGTGATGCGAATATTTGAAGTTAGGGTCAGTAGTGTTAGGCCTTGTAGATTCAGAAGCTTGACTCTTCATGAGGTCTGATATCTTTTTCACAGTTTCAGTTTGTAAGTCGCTATAATATGAGTACTAAACAAAGCATGAACATATATATTTATTTGTAGGTCGCTGATGGAGGCTGGATGAGAAAAGCGGAGGACCGGGATATCTGGCGCAAAATGGGGGAGACCTATGTCCAGCAGTGGACTGCGATAGGTTGAATAGATAGATAGACAGCGCCATCTAGCATTTAACCTTTAATATGAGTACTAAACAAAGCACGAACATATATGTTTATTTTGTAAATACATACATATTATACATAGAAAACACCCTGACAGTACAAACAGACATGTTCATGCACACAAATGTTTGTACTGCCGGAGGATCAAACCCGGAACCCGTGGTGTATAATAGCCGACGCATCAACCATTACATCACATGGATCAAATAGTTTACGAAGGCTACTTAAGTTTTTGACCCTATTGTGCCCATGTCTTTTGCCAAAGCAGTTTTGCTTCTAAAACTGTGTTCCGAGTCAAAATATTAGTTTGTAATAATAAACACACACTTATTAGGTAATTAAGTATTTTGGGTCCCTTCAGTCACCTTTATGAGTAATAATTAGTTGTCCATTTTCGGTTTTATTGATATATAAATAGCAAACCCATAACCGCAACGCTTTATATCTACTTTATTACGATACATGTGTTAGTAATTCTAAAATTAAACAAACTTTGGGGAATAACATGTTTGTGTAAAAATGAGGTCATCGATAACCATTTGAATAACAAGAACAGCCATAACATTTTTCATATTTTTTTAATTCAATTTTTTGTTGCATTTATGCATAACGATTGCGCCCAAGAGTCGTAACCTACAACTACATGTTAACAATTTCAAAGAATTAATTATAAAGTTCAATTAGTAATATTCAGCTATTAGTTGAACAAATTCTTCATATTTTTAAATGTATGTGGTTAAACAGCAGGCATTGCCTGTTAATTTTGTATAACTTAGAAATAAATCTAGGTAGATAGGTATAATGAAAGATAACTACAACTAGCATTCTTACTCACATAATAGTCATTAAACGGTGATGTTTCAACATGTAAAATAATAAAGATTAAAATGACTCAATACTGCATTTGAGGTTGCAGTCTAATGGAATGATAAACAGCTTGTTATTTAAACAATCTGCTTATCCTGCCCGGGCGGAATAATAAGTATAAGTGTTTTTATTACACATAGATAATCTACAAAGACATAGCATGATTACTATCTTGTAGACAGTAGTGTGTGAGAGCCAGTAGCAATAAACAGTTTGGAAAGCAGGCCTTTGCCCCGGCCTTGTGCCCTCGCAGATTTATTGGTGGCGCACGTCTGAGATATGTCGGTACGTGTTGCAGTGATATTGTGTAAAGAGGATTATGTAGAAAATTCTAGGCATTTAACCTACGCAACAACTTACTTATGCGCCGGTAATTTATTCACATAGTCTTTTGTTTTGCACCAGACCACCCTGTACTGCAGATCGCATCTCGCGGTAAAGAAAGAAAGTAAAAATATTCACGCTTGACAGAGTAATTACAGATTGTCAACCATTAATAGAAAGAAAATATTACATAGACTAGAGACCGACTTAGCATGAAGTTAGGAGGAGGTAGAGCTCTTTAGTATTTTTAATCTTATATCAACCTTACCTATTTGTAACCTTTTCCGATAACGAATGGATATCATTAACATTGAAACTGTAGGATCACCTCTTCTATGGGTAAAAATGAGATTTGTTAGAGAAGAGTAATAAAATAAACTATATTCTTTTTACTCAAATGAAGATAGCATTGTTTATTTTTTTATTTTAGCAATAGCATTGTTTTTTATCATTAACATATCAATACACTTTTAAACACACGAAGTGTATGTGTGTGCACAATTATTATAAGGAATATAAAGCTGTTCTATGGCAAGTCAAGTAGTTTACAAATTATTAAGGGACATCTCCACAGAAGGTCAGTTCACTAGAGTAGTTACTGTGGATGGATTTGAATTAAATCTTAGTCAATGTTAGTGGATGAGGGTGACTTTTTAATTTTTCATTATCTGTAGACTAATTGCTAACATAGCCAAGTCATAGGTTAACGAGTATCTACATAGTTGAGGTCGGCCAACGCTTCTTTTCCCACTTGAGAACCATCCAGCCCCATTGGCCATTAGTAATTTTAGTACGAATAAGTATCATTTTATTACTGTAACTGTTGGAAGTATATCTAATCCGATTAGAAAAATTCGCGGTAATAAAGTTACAAAAAAGAATTACTAGCACTTAATTCCAATTTTATGTGACATAAAATTGTGTTTTCATTACCAACCCATTGAGTTAATGCTGCAGGTACTTAAAAAATCGCGCCTCTTAATGCCATCCAAATGTGTTTTTAAGTAGATCCGATACTTATCTGACGATGCCGACATGATAGCTATTGACCGAAATATCCATATCATTGCAGCACAACTAGAAAAGAGTCATCGACGCCATTTCACTTAGTACACACACTAAGCATTCGTTTCCATACTTGTCAGTTGAATGGTCACTAAACGTCGGACTTTCTGTAAACAGACTAGAGTTACATTCAGATATTGTGTACAGGCAATTTAATATGTTCCATTGTAGGTAGTAATAGTGGTTAACGGTTATTTCGATTTGTAACAAATAAAAGTTAATATTAGATATAATTATAGTATTAGGCCTAAATATTATCTTGAGTCCCAATGTACTTCGGAAGACATTTTAAGTGGATGGTCCTGGATTTAAGTGGATGGACCTTCTACCTTAGGTTGATAGACCAGGATAGGTACGTGGCGAGTTTCAAAATAATTTATACGCTGGTTAATTCATTAATTACGGGGAATGAAAACATCGTGAGGAAACCTGCGCACGTCTACGAAGAAATTAAGGGTTGTGCGTGAAGTCGGCCAATCCGGCTAAAGAGAATATATCACGACATATACGTAAACAACTTGTATGAAGAAGCAATGGCTGGCATATCCGCTGCGACAAAAGCTACAAATATATAGAGACAAGAAGTCGTTTCAAAATCTAATTTCACTCCGTAATAGCTGACAAATGACATGCTTTTAAGAGATAGTTGATGCGTGAGTCGGCTTGTTATATTTTTTTGCCGCCGACCTTGTCAAGTTTTTTTTATGTTGTAGCGGGCAAACGAGCAAACGGCTCATCTTATGGTAAATGACGACGTCGTCCATGTACATTTGCAATACCAGAGGACAAAGAAATGCGTTACCGGCCTTCTAAGTGGGAATAACTCTTCTTCAGATGGTAGCTGATTCCACAGTTTTGTCGTCCGAGGCAAGAATGGTGGTGGAATGTTGCAGCTGGAATGAGTATGAACAATTCCTACGAACACTCCCCGTTATATATGCGATAGAAATTGCAAAGTGAAGCCACATCTCTACGCACCTAAAATATCCAGCCGATCGGAAATATCCGGATCGTCGACGATTCGAGCAGTTCGTCTTTGAATGCGGTCAAATGGAAGAAGTTGGTACTAAGGAGCGCCTCAGTACCAGCTTCTTCCATTTGACCGCCCAAAGGTGAGAGCAAAATTCCATGTGGGGTCGCACTTGCGCCTCGTGGCACGGGAATGTTGTCAGATTTAGGCGATACGTTACGTACAAACAAAGGGCGTTTATTTAGCGGTAAACGTTACAGATTTATTGGTGTCTCACCACGGAACTCGTCTGACGCCTGTAACTATTAGGTGAGTTACTTGTGAGAATGCCTATAGTAGTAGGTCCTGCAAAAACAAATTCAATTAAAATTTATTTATTTTCGAAATATATTTATTAACATTGAATGCTTATAATTTTCGGTTAAAGTAGGGTAATTATAAAATAATATTGAATGAAATATACATAAATTAAGAATATTAAAAAATTAGAATAAGTATAAATAATTTTTTAAATTTACGACCTTTAGCTTGGAACTATCATCGGTTCCAAATTCTTACAAATAATCGCCAAATTATTCAGCAATAATACCAGTAAATTAAATAAGCAATTTAAAATTGACTTGGATTAAACAGAGACCTAAACGTTTAAAGTGAGTGCTTTGAATTGGCACCAATGAGATAATTCAGTCAAATCATTCTAAATTAACGCGACACAATTCCTTTAAAACAAAAAAACTGTGAGCTGTGGTATGTGCCAGAAATGGTTTTACATTGTGCAATAATGAATCTGTGATTATGCAAATTGCGTCACGCTGTTTAGTTTGTGTATTTTTGCATTCCCATTTTTCACCATCCTAATTGTAAAATCTGACTCATTGTCGAAGTAATGCACGCTTATTTTAAAGTTCAAAGCCCATTTTGCACGAAAACAATGTTTGAGAGGTTAAATGCGCGCTGCCTTTGTTAACGGCTAGATTTTTTTATACTTCCTTTTGTATTTGCTACATTGTCTATGCAATATGCGATGTTTGTTGCAACGCCGTGAAAATATTTGGACAGACCCATTGCTCCGTATTCGCGTGTTTAGTATGACGCAAACTATTTGCACAAAGCCTGTTAAATTCCGAATTAGATTTCTGGTCGGGTAACTTTAGAGAACAAGTTTATCAAACTCCGGCTATTTTGGAATTAAGAAATTGTAGCCCTTTCTTTTAACAAAAATACGTATGCAACTCTCTAATCAGTGTCTGTTGCCTCTCTCTTCAAGCTTTCGCAATCCACTGCTGGACATAGGTCTCCCCCGTTTTGCGCCAGATATCCGGGTCCTCCGCTTTTCTCATACAGCTCCCACCAGCGTCCTTCCGCAAGTCGTCCATCGGGCCGGAGGGCGTCCTAGGCTACGCTTGCCAAGACGCGGTCTCCACTCCAGAACTCGTCTGCTCCAACGGCCATCGGTTCTACGGCATACGTGACCAGCCCACTGCCACTTCAACTTGCTGATCCGGCGGGTTATGTCGGCAACTTTAGTTCTCTTACAGATTAAATCATTTCTGATCTTATCCCTTAGAGAGACTCTAAGCATAGCTCGCTTCATTGCGCGTTGAGTGACTTTGAACTTGTGAACCAATCCTGCAGTCAGTGTCTATGTAGGGTTGCCAACTTTTTTAGCAGAATAAAGTATATCTGATTTTAAAGGAGGTAAAAAAGAGTATGCACTTATAAAAGAGTATCATTTATTTTATCTTTTAAAAAGGTTTTTAGTATTTCTTGCGGCACATAACAAATTTTAATTATTTTTAAAGGTATTGAATGAGTCTAAACATTCTAACTCTAAATTTATATATATCAAGAGCTCATTTTTGATTAAATTCAATGAAGCTCTGTTCTCTCTTCTCGCCACTTTACATTCATGACCGAAAAGACTCTTTCTGTAAATGCTGAAGTGGGGGAACAGAGAGTATATAGCTAATATTTTTTTAAACAATCAAATTCTTGAGAACATTTTTTTAATATATTGCCATTTTTCAGCGGTGCATTTTTGTATAAAGTCTGCGTTATTAAACAATTCGGCTTCGAGTAATTGTAAAATTGATACTTCTGAATATAAAGTATCCATGTCTATGTTTAGTCTTTTTAAATTAAGTTTCCTTCTATAATTGTTCTAAATGATTAAATTCAACAGTAGTCTTTAAAGATATTGTATTTAGTGAATACAGCCAGTTATCATTACTAAAATCACACCATTTTTGTAAATAGTGGACTTTTTAATTCTGATTAAGGTTTTTGCGTATTATTACGGACGTGCACTAAACATTTTGTAAAAAAAGAGTATTTTAGCGTACTTTATTAGTGTTATAGATTTAGAGAGTACGAACACATGATATAGAGGACAATACTCTATTTTAGAGTACGGTTGGCAACCCTATGTCTATGTCTCAGCTGCGTATGTTAGCACGGGTAGGACGCATTTCTCAAAGACTTTCGTCTTTAAGCATTGCGGAATAATTGACGTTAAGACATGACGTAGCTGCTGTCCGTTGCCTAACTTATATTTATTGATAAAGTCGGTAAGTCTATTTATTATAGGTGCAAGATTATTTTTATCAATTGTTTAAAAAAGATTAGGTTACCTTCAGGCGAAAGATAGTGTCATATGAGATTAGACCACCAAACACTGGAAAATCAATTGCCAGGTACTCCTGGTCACTGACATTCAACGGACGAGGGGATATTTATAATTATAGAAGTAAAGATATAAGTAGTAGCTGTACGTTAACTTTAGCATATAACATTGTTATACTACCTCGCGATAAAGATATTAACTCGAATAGATCAATATCAATGATGAACGATATATGTAAATTGATATTAATAACACTTGAAAATATCTAGAATAGAAATTTAAATAACTATCTAGATGGCATTTAAAATAGTAATAAAAAGCGGTTCGGTTGCAAAAAATTTGGAAATGAAAAAGTTGTAACCGGTCGCTGTTACAACTCGCAGCGAGCGGTCCGTGGTAGGCGCTAGACGTCTAGACGGACTGTCGCGACGCCTGAAGGCTCTTCAGGAAGGCCAAAATACAGCCGCCTCCCCCTTCGCCTACCTCCTCGGACACGCTCACCTCTCGCGGTTACGCAACCTGTCTACCAGTACAAACGTCTGCGTGCGGGCAGACTTCCTTTGCCACAGGGCTGTAATATGAAGAATGGGTATAGATCTTTGCCCTACTTTCTTTCTCATCAAGCACATTTAAGTAGGGATATTAATGTAAAGCGGGCGTATAGTCCGTTTATCCATTTAAGTAATTATATAAATGACGTAAAATGCTAAGTTACAGTTATTATGTATTTAACCTATTCTTTAGACCGGAAAAAAGTGATATCTCACGCAGTTGAGCCAAAGTTTCCCTCAGGTAATTTATAAAGTGTAGGTTTCATTTTTCAGATAAGTTTTTATTTTTTTATATTTCATTAAATCGAAACGGCCTCTATGGTCTAGTACGCAGAGCGTTGAGTTTTAGATAAAGAGTTCGATTGCCGCGGGGAGACCGTATTATCACTTTGTGCGGTTTCCCCAGTTTCTTGTCAAAACCTTACAGCGGTTCACAGAATACATTATTATAGTTACAAAGTTTGAACAGTGTGGTGCTAATAGTTTCGGTGAAAATGGGTATAACACACGTATAACACACGGGCAGACAGACAAGCCGAATCTATATGCGATCCTTTTTTTTGCCTTGTGGCTACGGAACTCTAAGACGTAATTAAAGCTGAATTGAACAATCTATACAAATAACTACTGATATTAGGACCTGCATAAATAATTTACTCGGATTCTTAAGCTAAATTACTGATAAATAATTTTTGATTATCAATGTTGTCTTAATTATAACTACCTAAATATATTGCTTTTCTTAAACAAATTATACTCGGCATTCAAACTAAGTTATTAATCCGAGCACGCGGATCCAAAAACCCGCCGAGTACGCCAAGTATCGACGGAGTAGTCGGTTCAAAATAAAATTGAGCCGAGTAAAACTCGGTACTTGTTACTCGGGTAAAGTGTTACTCGGCGCATCTACTTTTCGGTCACTCATACGACTACCGACCATTGCGACTGTTACTTGGCTTGGCTCATCGATCGTGTTATATCCGGATACCACTGTATAATATAGTAGTCTTTTCCTATAATACACCTTTTTCCTGTCTACACATTTTTTAATGAAGAGAAGAGTTCTTCGTCAGACTCAAAGACGTCTCGGTAATACAAAACATTTTGTTTTGCATTTTTTCGTTTTCACATTTTGTATCTAACCATAATGGCTCCTTCTTAAGACCGCTCGTATATATGTACCAATTGAAGCATCAAATATATTATCTAGAATTAGTTAAATCGGATTGAATACTCGCTTGAATAATTTTATCGTAAAAGTAATAACACCACTTATAAATTTGAACTCATTGATATTGAAAAAAGGGTGGTGTATCTAACATCGAAATTCTCCGCTTTGACGAATACAAAAGCTTCTTTGATAATTTTTGGCTGTGTTTTTGATTTAATATATTTTTTTGATTTAGTATAAGATACGAATTTGTATGTAGGTGTCAATTTAGATCGCTAGTATAAACAATAGTTATATATTTTATAAATATTTGCACAGCCCATCGGTTTCACCCGTGTAATTAGAAAGCACACTTTACAAAAGAAAAAGACTATACTAGTAAGTGGCACTAACACATACGGTTCAGTGGACTTTTTACGATTAATACATAGTCGTGTTAATCCGTTGTTAGATATAAACTCACAATTGTATGCTTCTTTCTTGCTAAAATTGGGGATTGCTGTGTGAATGTTTGAGATATTTAATAATTGATGTTATCAAATATGACAAACAAGTAGGCACCTACTTGTTTGCCTTATTCAGTTTGTGGATAAGTGATAAATATTATGTAACATTATAAAAATATTAATTCATTTATTTTTAGTCAATATCAAATGGTCCAATAATCGATTACAGTCTCCTGGTTTGCAACATTGCCTTGCAAAATAATAAATAGTGATCAGGCACAGCATTATACGTCATCCGGGATTGTCATCGGCTCGCTCGTAATTGAGTTAAAGTCAAAATCAGTTTCATGGTCCCTTGTCAGGACCCTCTAATTTCGTCATGTGCGTATCCCCAACAGTTGCCCCTTCATTTAATTTAAATCCTAATTTCGATACGATGACATGCAAAGCTTGTTATATATATGCAATTCTAGAATAACGAGTAGAATCTGCCGCGAGCATATGCAATCCATAACAAAAATTATGTCTAAGCATCAAACATTTATTATTATTTATTTGTTATTCATACATACCTACATGATGTTTACAATTTATAACATACCTACGTACATAGACACATCCAGAACAATATAACAAAGACAAGTGTCCCGTGTATTCAACACTAAACTTTATAGATTTTTTAAAAATTATATAAGGCAGAGGATATTTGAATAAATTAATGCATCAATGTTTTGTTTGAAAATAAACATTGTGCAAATAAAATAACTATTGCTACGGTCGTTTAAAGAATATAAAAAAACATAATTACTTGAAGTTCCATCGTGTATTCTTAAGTATGTGAAGATGGTAGTCCTTACCACCCACGAATCCTCATTCCGGATAAAATAACTGCCTTTTTTGGAAATGTGAAGATGAAATGGGACATATTATATGAAGAAAGCAAATTTCTTCAAATATCAAAGGATTTTATGTTAGATTAAGTCGAACATATATTAGAGGGCTCTTGATTAGTGCCTTTCATAAAGTTTTCTAAAGTTGCTAATTTAACGACGGAGATTTGATACTTTGATAGGCAGGTATTGAGTGAGTTTTGGGAAAATATATTTGTATAATATAAAATATGAACGACATTAGTTAAAACACTAGCATCTTATCAACTCAAAAGAAACTATAAAAAAACGATTACAATACATTTGTTATAAATCTTTTGTGCAGCTCTGAGTGGTTTAGATCACTGTTTGATTTGGGGTAGTGAGTTTGAATCCTACGAGGACCTACGCGAAAAATCTAAAGCCGTCTTGCAGGTTCATTGCAAATGAGTGCATTTCCATACAAGGCCAGATTATGGTCGCAATCGCAATGTCAATGCTCGGATTATTCGTAGAGAGAATTGATGCAAGTGCGGGGTAGGGAGCGAGGGGTGCAATCGTGGATGTACAGGAAAGTCTAGATGTTTTTTGTTAGTGGTTTCGTGAAAATGTCATAAAACCATAAAGCTCCTGATCGACGGCCTTTTTTTTTAGAGGACAAAATTTTGGAATGAGTATCTAGCCATTGCGAACATTTTTGGGGCAACAAAACTTTAATGACTTTAAACGTCCCCACTGAGGGGCAAGAACTTACCCGTGTAAGGTGTATAGGCCGTAGTCGTCCACGCGAGCCCAGTGCAGTTTGGCCGACTTCACGCACAACCTTTGAATCTCTACGCAGTTGTGCGCACATTTCCTTACAATGTTTTCCCTCACTATTATTTATTATTATTTTATCATGAAAAGTAACATTAATGTAACATAGCACTTTCAAGTAAAGGCCATTTGTTAGAGATATTTACATTTATTTGAATTTATCATTCGTATATTCTTCTATTTACGGGTAGGCTCGTGTTGATGACGATATTCTTCTATATCGTAACAATTCCCTTTCTTTTGATTTGTTTTTAATGAAAAGGGTGGCTTACGGGCTATACAATCAGCTGAAACCAGATAGCAATAGCTAACTCCAACGGGCGAATTGTAGACAGCGTAGCCCAGCGTGGAAATTAGGGCAAACTTCGTCATTATCTTGGAGGTGACCCAAAGTCTTAGTACATGTGATGGGCTATTTTAGTAAATAAAATCTTCTTTTTTTAAATTACCGGGTATAAGAGACTTAATATCTGTTGTCTCGGATAACAGGCGCAGGGCGGCACTGATGGAAAATAATAACTGTCTATCAGTTATTGGTCTTCTTCATTGCTGTTCTGTCGTGATCAGGCGTATCATCAAGTGAGCGTCCTGGCTGTTCTGTATTCTTTGTAACAAAAAAATAAAGAAAATGAGTCATGGGGTTATTTGACCGACCTGTGTATACCATCTCTTCAATGTCACTCCAATCCAAGTATGTTCAACAAGTGTAATTTGTTGTGTTGTAATTCATTAACCTTTTACTAGAATTCCAGATAAGTACCATAGAATATCAATATTAGATACTTTTTTGGTATATCCTCCGCGACAATTAAAGAGTGCTAAGTACTATACTTTTTGTCTCCAGGAATTAGTATTTGTTTCGTAACACGCTTAAAGTATAAACTGTGAGAAAACCAAACAATATAAATGTATAACATTTTCAGCATAGGTAAAATGAGAGCATTGAATAATTATTTTCCAAGGAACGATTATCACCCTGCGGCATCCAGCCCTTTGTATCTGCGAATGCAGCGATGCACTGTGCAATGCACTGGCGCCCGCCCCCGCTGGCCAATGCCACCGATTTCACCAATACTTATGGAACCCTCACGTAACCTAGCGTAATGCAGTTGCGCATAGACAAAGCGATGACTTTTTACGACTACTTTGTTACAAGATATTCAGTATAGTTTAGACTCAAAATGTTATAACAAATTTAGCTCTACAGCGAGCAAAATTTATAATTAGCTCTAAGGGCTTACCAGAGTTAAAGAAATCATCAACATCGGTTTATATACGACAAAGATATTCGCGAACAAACATAAAAAAAGCATAATATGTACAGTCGAACTGATTAACCTCCTTTTTATAAGTCGGTCAAAAACTTTAACCTTGTCTTAGGTCGTTGAAGGGGGAATAGTATATGTTTAGGGAGCAAAAACGACTCGGGACGTGCCGGTAACGCGAATAGGAACTGGTCAAATCTACTGTGATTCACCTTTCGCAGACCTCATCCCATAGGGAATGCTACCCGTACCTTTGCAAAGACGCAACAAAACCGGCAAACTGATTTATGTGTAAAATGAAAAAGGAAATAGTTTGTAAGGTACTCGCAGCATAAATGTTAGCTATGGGATAGAATTTACTATTAAAGGCTTCTTTATGAAAATCTTGCCAATTGCGGAGAATACGTAGTAAAATTTTTAAATTTTTAAGCCGTTAATATTACCTACGTTCCAGAACTCATTTGGATAATTTAATAATTTAAGCCTGTGATATAATTTTGCTTTGAGGTACGTACATTGAAAATGAATTTAGTAAACTCTTAACGCTTATGAAGTAATTAATCACTTATGATTATGAGGTATATATTAGCAACAATTTAACCAAACAATAAAATAGGTATAGAATTCTACCAGAGTACACCGGGAACTTACATTTTAAAACCATTAGGTACATACTTTTCTGAGCTAGTTTCGTGGGCGTTACATAGTTTCTAGCAGCACTTGCCCTATAAATAACTCCATTTTTAAGACGACTGCTTTACTGCTGGAGAATACTAAGTGTCTTATTTAATATATTTTATGGGGATAGGGTCGTGAAAATCTATATTTAGGATGAAATTTATGTGACTTACCTTGAATTTATAATATTTGTTTCCATCTGCACATTTAATAAGAAATAATAAAGCATTTACTCTTAAATTAAATGGTCATATATTCAACATACTGTTAAAATTTAAGTTTGGTTTTTGTTTTAGTATGTTCACAAGTTTAAACATAAGACTATTATTCAAAAAGTCGACGTTTTCATCTAGGTATATAACTTGATTATATTATAATACGTTATTCTCGATCAGGTATCTGTGGTAATGTCATGTACAGATTACACCATCGATTGCCATATTCTTAAACATAATATATAGATGCGGGTTGTGATGCTTAGTTTTCTAGTATGACTTTTCTAGTTATTCAGTACAAATATAATTTGATATGGTTAAATGAAATGCATGCTCGTCAGTTTTCTTATCCAATTTATTAATGCAATAGAGAGCAGACGAGCAAACGGTTAACCTGATGGTAAATAACACCGCTCATGTACATTTCCAATAACAGAGGGCATATAAACGCATTGCTGATATTTTAAATGGAAAAACATTTTTCTCTCTTTTCTTCTAATAAAAAAGAGCACAGAGAAAACACATTGGATCGCAAGCAAGCTTTAAACATGTCGATAAATCTTGTCGGAGAACCGGTAAGATGGAAGTCCTGTTTGGAGGCTGGTGTAGTCGGAAGTCGGCTAAAACGCGGTTCGTGTCATTCATGCCTTTTTCGCACCTATCTTTATTGGAACAAAGTCTTTCGCCGATAGCAATCAATACTATCGGTTGGCCAACGGCAAATAACGGTCCGTATTTACCCAATTTATATATTTGTTTAATAACACATATATAAATTGGGTAAATACCGTCCCACGATAATTCGTATGTCCACACAGTAATAAAGGTTTAGTCTTTGTGTGTACGAGTATGTTAGTCAATTTGTGTGGGATTGTTTGAAATAATGTTGTATTCAATTATTATTTATACGTAAGAGACTAATGGAACAAATGGAATGGATTGTCTTACATGGAACCTTTCATTGTGTATGACCATTAGCGCATGCCATCATATAATACGCGTAAAGGGCGTCCGTCAGGTGTCGCTTCAGTGTCGTTGTTCTTTGCTTTGTATGAAACCTGAACCCACCTTCACGCGTCCTTCGCACAATGACTCAACTGGCCAGATAACTGGTAACAGAATTTATTTATACGTGGGTTTTAACAATATACGGCTTGCCTTTTGGAATTCGTCGACTTTCTACTATTTATTTATTATTTTAGTAGAAAAACAAATGTTTTTCCGTATACTTAATTTGGTATTAAAATTAACGAGAAGACACGGTTTAAATTGAATAACGAAGATATCTAGGTAGTTTTCTTTAAAGTTATTTTAACTTATTCAGTTATTATTAAAATCTAAAGATTTACATAGTTACTTACCATAATTAAGTAAAATAGTTTAAAAATAATTTAAAATTGATTTCAAAAAGTAAAAAGTTACATTTTATATTATTTGTATATTTTGAATCAACTACGAGTAGCATGGTAGTAGTTAACACCCACGAAACCGGCTTGAGCCAGCGTCATCATCATCATTATAATGATCACTTGATCGGCCTTTAACGTTCCACTGCAGGGACAAAGCCCTTCCCACACTATGGGGAGCTTGAGCCGTCCGTAACCCACCCCCGTGGGCCCGGCGCGGATTGGTGGGTGTTAACGAATACCATATACGGTGAAGAAAAACATCGTGGGGAAACCTGCGCACGCCTGCGAAGATATTCAAAGGTTGTGCGTGAAGTCGTCCAAACCGCAGTGGGCCCGCGTGGACGACTAAGGCCTAACCACCCTATACGGGTAGGCTCGTGCCCCTCGGTGGGGACGTTTATTTAGCAGATGATGAACGAATACCATCCTTATCTAGTAAGCGGGACCGACGACTTAACGTGCTTTCCGAAGCACGAAGAGACTCGAGATAATATTCTTCAGTTACCCATAATATGAACGATCGTTCCGTTATTTGCGCTTGAGCCTGGGGCCAGCGTGGTGGGTTAATCTTACATATCTATACTGTCCTCTATGGCCAATACCCCGCAGTGAGCCGCTCTAGAATGATGATGATGAGTACGATGAGCAGGTGAGGTAGATTTTGTGTCCAAAGAACCTGTATCTTCATCATCAGCTCATTATACGTCCCCACCGAGGGGCACGAGCCTACCCGTATAGGGTGATTAGGCCTTAGTCGTCCACGCGGGCCCAGTACGGATTGGACGACTTCACGCACAATCTTTGAAACTCTTCGCAGACGTGCGTGAAGGTTTCCTCACGATGTTTTCCTTCACCGTAAGAGCGTCGGATAACGTACATATAATTTCGACAATTCGAAAACATATTGCCACGTGGCGGGATTCGAACCACAGTCCTCCCGGTAGGAGGGCAACAGTCCACACCATTGCGCCACCGACGCTGTTACCTGTATGGATAACCTTTTTATAAGACCCATTTACTACTAATGTACTGTTTCTCTATATAATACGCCGAGGAAACCTTTAATATAGAGGCGATTTTTCGTATGTCTGGTTTTAAGTGTGGAAGAGCTAAACTACGGCACGAATGGGCTGGCTGGCCCGGACCTAGTGTGATACCACGGTCTCACTCGGCGAAAAACCAATTTGCTTTTGTTTCGCCGAATTATTGGAAATACTGTAGGCCCAAAATTCCCCCTTCCCATATTTCCTTCTCCACAGTTAGCAACACACTTATTGCTCCTTAAGAGTTACGAGTCTCTATAGGATATCACTTTCTATTAGGTGAATGGTCTTAGTGGACGAGCGAACCTAGTGTGCGGCTTACTATGATAAAAAAGCAAGATAGCTTATTTGTGAGGTAAGTTAGTGATGTCAGCACGTCATATTACGTCATTACGCGCCCACCTTCACGTACCCTTGCGCGCACCGATCTGATTTGCAGCCTGCAAAAATGTTAAATGGCAGGACAATGACGTGAAAAAACAACGCTTTCATGAATAACTATGTGTGTCGTGACAAGGTGACATTAAGGACGACTACCGTTTGTATTCTATTGAATCGTAACTAGGTTACTAGATGCCTAGTTTTTGCTCAATCTGTTATAAGTTGAGCTTATAAATAATAAAAGAACACATTTTTTTCAGTATTTCTACTGAATTCTAAAATATTTCTGAAACACATTAAATGAAATCAATAACTGCTCAATAACCACAAGTTATCGTTACGTTTTTTTTCATAATTGTGGAAAAGGTATTCGAAGTGGGTCAGTGGATAACCTAAATGCGTGACATCATGTTGGCCAACGGCAAATAGGTCACTGTTGCCCCTACCTGAGCCCAAAATTGGCTACGCTCATGATTGCTAGATTTTCCTAAGTTTAAGAGGCGTAAAATCTGTCACATCGGCAGAAGGTTGCAGTGCCGTGTTGATGAAGAATTATTTTTTAGAAGTTCCTATTAGTATATAGGTACTTTATCTGCAAAGTTATAAGTATCCTTTAACACTTCATCTGGCGTATCACTTAACATCAGGTAAGAGAACTTAATAACATAAATAACGAGTGTTACACACAACGAGCAGCAGTTGGCGAAAAATTAGGAATTCATAAAAATGTAGAGTAACAGCGCTCTCTTATAAATTACTCCTATCCTCTTTCAGGGTCCTACTTTTATCTCTAAACCGCCTGCCAAGCGTGGAGATTATGACAAATCACTTTACTATCGTGGAGTACGTTTTATATGTGCAGTGGTGGACTGCTATTTTAGTGGCATGCGCAGAGATTATAAGGCCACTTGTCACAAAAACAGTAAATATTTTACTTTTTTCTCAAATTGAGTGCTATTGATTTTAGCAGATCGCCCATGGTATTAAATCTGCAGAGGAAAATGGGCGATTAAGGGGGATTACATTTAATATATAGGCGATTGTCCGGGTTGTCTGGACGCACGGGGTATACACTGCTTATTTGCATATATGGAAGGCACGCCACACTTACGGAGCTGTTATTTTTCCAAATAAATAAAAGATCATCCTTAAAACCGAAGCAAAGTAAATACGTCGTTAGTAAGTTTAAAATAAATTCTTGAATTCTAGTATGTATGTTGATGAAGCTGGTTGTACTCTTTCTTAAACCTCGGGTCATCCCCGTATTGCACCCTGTACCTATAATCCATTCTTTTGCTTTCAATGGTTGCACATAGATTTTGCAGTAAAAATTTTGGTATATTCCCGTGCGCAGGTAATTGCGAACTGGCCTGAATAAATAATCCTCTTTTAATTAAATAGACTGTCAACAACGTCATTAAACTATAATAAAATTTAAAATTAATTGCGACTCTAAATTCGGTCGCCAATGGGTGCCAACAAAAATGCATTTCTTGAGTGAGCACTCAATATGCTAAGTCGTATTTTATGGAAACTAGTCCCAGTAGCTCCATTAAAGATCGGTTTCAACCTGAACAGAATTCTTGACATGTGTCAACAGTATGGCTGTAGGAAAACGGAAAATTATGACGTATCAGACATACTTTATCGCACAGCGATACCTAAGTATTTGTAGTGGCTTGATTAAGTAAAATTCTGCATATGATTATGACAGAAGTATGTAGTGTGTTCAATTTGAATCTGATTCTTGTACTTATTTTTCTTCTAGTTATTGAAATTTGATCTATTAGTTTTATGTTTGGGTATTTATTAGAAAACTTTATTCCTGCATAGTAATAAGTTAAAGAAAGTTAACATGAAATTCAGTAATAATATAGCTTGAATAATTATGTTCATTTCGTAACTTAAAAAGCAGTAGTGTTGTTATCTTATGTGTTTATAAGAAATATTCAATAGCTGTCTCTTTATATGTGGTTGCTTAAGTGCTCCTCCCTACGTTTGTATTTTCTCTTTTTTTCAAACTCTTCTCCTGAAGAGCAGCGAGTGCAACAACCTCCAGAGGTGCAAGAGTCCATAGTTCGCGGGCCACTAAAAATCAGTTGCAATGTATGATCGTTTGCGTACCTATAAAATCAAAAACCAACCCCTAAAAGATCCGCATGTTGAATCGCGACCTAATCTTTTTGGAAAGACCTACGTCCTGCGATGAGACGTTAGTGGTTGGTTTATTGATACAAATGTGAGTTATGATAAATCGATAGGATGTCAAAGTATAGCAATTCTGATTTAACGAACGAAATACTTGTACCAATTCGTACCTACCCGCTCAACCTGCCTTAATTTGCAATGACTCTGCAACATTGTTTTGGTGTTGCAAAACAAAAAGTGGTCAATGTTTTTGAGTGAGCGGTCGACGATGACGTCTCGGCGGCGAGACGGTGACCTCTGTCCTTGCATTGACACTGCATCGCAGACGGCACTCCGTCCCCTTTACACAGCACGATGAGTAATAAATATTTTATGCTTTAACCTTATTCTGACAAATCAATTGAGCAACTTTTTCGATGTGTCGAAACGACTATTTTCATATTTTACTAGTAAAAGTTAAATGACAATGACGTTTGACTTTGCGTCAGTTAAACAACTATCGCAATGGGGAGCCGCCAGTTGGGTGATTAAAATGACTTTCCATACTTTAATATTATTATGATTATTTTATAGAACAATTGTTTACAATTTAAATTAATATAAGAAATGATGAACTTTAATTCTCTACTTTCCAGTGTACATTCTATTATTCATATAAATCGCAGCTTTCATATTATAGGGGCACTATTCGAAAACATGATTGTTAGGAAAGTTTTGTTTTGAATGAATTTATACTTTTAGCTCTCACAAGAATTATTCTGTAAATAAAACAATGAAAGCCTGTACAACAGAACTGGGTAATTACATATTACCGCAGATAATACTCGATTTATGATGAATAATTTATCGATTAATACGTTGTATCTTTTTATTAATGCAATAAAAAATATTGGCCTAGCGCGAGTTGGACTCGCCCGTGGAGGGTTCCGCAGCGGCAAGTCACATAAAATAAAATATTTTTTGTTTACTGTTCACATAAGGGTGCTTAGGCACCTACTACAGCTTTTATATGAAAAAAATGTTGTTCGTCGTTTATGAGTATCACAGAAAACTACACGCCAGAAATCGTGCAAACTCAATTTCGTTGTTAGATTGCATGGTCATGTACATCATATATATTTTTTTAATTTATCAACCACATTGTTTCGAAATTTATTTTATTTTATTTATTTATTAGGTCTACCAACACTTGACAACACTTACAGATACAAAAAATATAATACTCAAAGACAAAGACAGAGTGCATCAAGCTATGACAGGTAAACACCTCGTGACTGAGTGAAATGAGTGGGAGGGACACAATTTTTTCAACTTAGGAAATATCTCTCGCGCAAACTATATGATTTAAAAATAAGTGATATAAAAAATCTTCATATCATTTTTCAAGATCTACACATTGATACCCTACAATTGTATGTTGAAAAAAAATTGTTGAGTTTCAGTTCAATGTATGAGGAACTCCAAAATTTTTTGTTTATTTCTTTTATTTATGTTTTAATGAAAAGTGTTTATTCAGTTTAGGTACTTATAGAACACTTATGAATGTCAAATGACTGGTTCGGGAGGTAGTTTTCCACTGAGAAGAAACCAGCAAGAAACTCAGTAGTTACTCTTTTCAAAAACATTGTGTTTAATACAGAATCATTTGTAATCAAAATAATTATATAAAGCAAATTATATTTACAATTTTTATCATATGAAGTATTGGTAAAAATATAATAATCTACAAAAGTACTATTAAGCAGTTAAGTATTATATAAATTTAAATAGATGATAACAAAAAAAAAACAAAGGTAGTGCAGGCGTGGAGATCAACATGTCCATGAGTTTTTATCATTTATATAATCTTCAATACTATAGTAAGCTTTTTTTTATTAAAATCGACTTTACATGAGACTTAAACTTATGCAGGGGTAAATCAATTACATTTTGTGGTAGCCTATTAAATATTTTAATGCTTAATCCCACAAATGAGTTCCCGACCTTATGCAATCTGAGATTTGGAAGTGTGTGTTTGTTCCTAGTGTTCAAACTATGATTATCTGACTTTTTTGAAAATACATGTAAATTTTTGTGTACGTAGATGACACAGTCAAGAATGTACTGAGATGGCAATGTTAAAATATTAATTTCTTTAAATAATTCTCTAAGTAAGACACGTGATTTAAGGCCGTATATAGCACGAATGGCTCTTTTCTGCAATATTCCTATATTAAAATCGACTTTATATATATTTACCTTATAGCGGTTCACAGAATACATATACAAAGTTTGAATAGTGTATTGCTTATAGTTTCGGAGAAAAAAGGACATACGGACGGACAGACAGACAGATTTGACGAATCTTTAAGGGTTCAGTATTTTGCCATTTGGCTACGGAACCCTAAAATCACTACGCAAAGAAAGCTGCTTGTTTTACACTTCACTTGGCAATAAATCAATGTAATTATGTACTTATCTGACTTCTGATATCAGATGTTTGTGAAATATCTACCCGAAAGAGGAACCAGAAAGTAGCAAAAAAGTTGTAAAGTTTGTTAGTACACCAACAAAACTTTAATCAATTGATAGGCATTATTTTAACTTTTTACCAAAAACGCCTCTTTCTCTGTAGAGGCGTTTCTGAAACTAAAGTTGAGCCTGGAATCGTGTGGAAACTAATCCAACATTGAAGAGCAATACCGGCCAGCATGCTCAAAATGGTTATAATAATACCTACAAATATACTTAAGATTATGTCGTATCGTGACATGTAAAAGCTTCATAAATGACATGACACCTCGTTCCATACGGCGTATTCTACTCAGATAACTTTGAATTGGCTTTATCGTATATTTAACACAAATTGGATCTCGACAATTAAGGGCCAGACGATGACATTGTAGAATTATTAATAATGGCGCACAGAAGATTAAAGCGTTAAGTTTGGTAACAACTACTTTTAAAATTATATTTATCTCTACACAATGAAAAAAGTTATTGCATGTATATAATTATGTTAATGTTGTTGTTATTATATAGCTTTCGAATCGGGTACAGTTATATAAGCTATTAATTTAATTTGTAATAATAGATCCATTGGTTCATTACACGGTCGTCATTTGACTAAAAGTGGTTAACCAACAGAAGCAACTTTTCTTTGACTAGATAACATACATACTACGGTTGCACTGATACATAAAATTATTAAAGTCCCCAATTAAGTCTATGCAATAATAACATAATAACGTCATAGGAGCAATATGCAATAAGACCGGGTTTCATTTCTAACTTGAAATATTGCTTTCGTCAGTTTTTATTTAGCCCACAGCAACACGAATTAACCGTCCGTCGTCCATTATTAACGGTCTCTATAATATTAAATCTGATTGTCATGCCTGCCTCATTAGAATTTGGGTCTAGTTTTTACAGTTTATTATGATGTCATAGTTGGTTCAACAGGAAGTTCAGTGCTTTAGTCCGATTATAGTGGTTGGGACCCGATTATTTCGATGCACATGACTACACCACGCTCTATTGTTATACGAAACACAATTCCCGCATTGAAGCACCTGCAGTATTTTTAATAGCTGCCTATGCGTGCATGTAGACACTAGACAGTACCCCTTTCTGTGTCATTTATGAATGCGTTCTTTATTTAGCAATAACTGAATAATAATTATATTTGTACCTGTCTGATATGCGTGCAACATGTGTAAATACATTGTACATTTAATTATTAAATCTAGCTAGTTATTCTTTTATACATATTGTATAAGTACAAGGTTAAATTTAAAGTTGAAGTTAAGTAAGTACAAAACTCAAGGGTATAAAAATAACACTTTTCGTATTTCCCCCCAACAATATGTTAAAAATACCTACCACTATCGTATCACTAAAATAACTAGCAATCGTATTGCTTCTAAAATAGTGCTGATCAATTGATACAATAAACGACAAAGGTTAAAAGTGAGGAGGTGCAATGTCATCATCAACATTGTCCTCGAGGTCGGGTCAGGCGCGGTCGGGGCGGGCGCGCAAGGGCGTCTATGCAGCGCCCTCTGCGCCCTTGCCGCCAGACGGTGCATGCACCCTGCACGCCTTATGCACACTAGGTCACAAACAAAAGCCGTGCCTTATAGATATTTTAAAGCGAGTTCGGCTTGGGGCAGGGTATGGTTATTGAAAGTACAAGTATCGATCGGAAAAGTCTAGAACTGAATACGTTTTGTTCATTCCATAAACTCGAGGCTATTCACAATCGCACTCATTTTCCAGTAATGGTTCACTTACCCTTATAAATATAGCATAATGGTAAAGGATTTTACTTTCAAGAACACAATAGAAAAGGTTATTACGACGATCTTTGTCATTATTTTTGTATTAGGTATGAATTGCAATTATTATATTCTTGTGGTTTTCTAAACAGGCATACCTTTAAATTTAATGTTCATTTAGTACTTACCTACTGCTTATAAAAACGTTACGTATTTTGCAATATGAAAAATACGTAACGTTATTATAAGCATCGCGCTTTTGTATGAAATTGTAAAATTATTTCAGTTTAACATTTTCAACGGGCTTTCTTTACCGTTTATTGCTTTTATTTTTTATCTCCCAAAACCGTGTGGCTTATCAACAACAAACTTCTTAAACAGATTAATATTTGTAAAACCTATATCCTATGATGATTTTTTATTTTACAATGATGAATACAAAATATTTTAGGGACTGGACAGACATATTTTTATAAATTTGTATTTATGTATCAATTGATTAATGTATGATATGGCTATTATGAATATATTTTTGGTCCAACCATTGTGATCAGTTAACGTGGTATACACATAAACCAAGCATATCCAGATGGTATTCAGCAGGTATCGTATGGATATTTTTATGTGCAGTAAGTCGCCAATTGAAAGCCGATAATTTCACTGAATGCATAACGACAGGAGTCCGCATCAAGCCTGTGTAATCAGCAAGCGTGTGCCGGTTTTCGCCCTTCTACCGATATCTCAACCCTTTAGGGCTGACAAAACCTACCTTACATTAAAACGTTAAGTTTCGAATAATCTAATCAAATGCTCACAGACATTCACAAACCTTCATATTGCCCCAATTCATACCTACTAGTAATATGTACAATGGGTCCAAAACAAGGGATGAACATAGTTATATAAATAGGTACTGATTTTCATGGTCCTCCGCAGACTATAAAAACCAATTAAACTATTGTTTGTGGGGACGGTTATCCTCATAAACACAAGGAAAAAGACTAGATATGTTCAATTGTTCATGCGCACAAATATTTGAACTGCACGGGAATTAAATTTGGTACCTCCGATGTAGTAGCCGACTTCTCAACCATTGCGGCAAATCGGACAAAATTAGGTAGGTGCCGATGAAAAGTTTTAAGAGAGACATTTTGATTAGAAATTATAGTAAAGCTATTATATTTAGCTATATAGCTATTATATATTTTTTGATATATAAAATAAGCTGTTATTTTACCGTTGACGGACGGTACTAAACAACCAAACAACGTTGCAACGTAGTTGTTTCTATCTGTCATATTGCTATTACAGTTATGTGTATATACTGCCTAACCTTATATTAATAACCAAATAAAGTCTATGCCATAACTTAAATTTATTGGTTTAATACCTGTAACGTACCTACGACTTTTCAATAATTACTTACAGGCACGCATAAATAAGTTGATGCCCCTAAATAAATATCTGTGTCCCGTAGACCTAATCAATCTAACACATTAATCAATAGACCTATATTAGTAAGGTAGATCTTAAATTTGACCATTAATCAAGACGCTTTTTGTTGTAAGTTCTAAAACACACAGTCCAAGTATGGGAGCTTGATATCTATACTGGAGAAATGAGTGATCGTGCCTGCCATCTAGGTTATCAACTTTTTACCACGAACGTGGGTTTATATGTTTTCTGATACCAAGAAGACAAATAAACAGCGTGTTCAGCGAAAAAAATGATAATTTAATCTTATGAAAACCTTATTGACGACCTATTTGGTATTACACCAGTCGGTCAGCCCTGCTATACTAAGTGTCCGGGTTCGATCCCGGCATAACAAACATTTGTGTGCATGAACATGTCTGTTTGTAACGGTCTGGGTGTTTTCTATGTATAATATGTATGTGTTTAAAAAAAAAATATATAAGTATGTTTATTACCAATTGTTTGTTTAGTACCCATAAACAGGCTTCACGGTTAACTGGGGCTAGATGGGCGCTGTGTGAATGAAGTGGATATTTATTTATACGACACATAGCAAAAACATATTACCTCAATGCATACATACAAAATTAGTACTTGAATATTAAAATATGGAAGGTGCATGAGGCGGCCCTATCCCCCCGCCTTCGTCTCGTATGCAGCATTTTCAATTGCGCTTTTGACTTACACATGACCAGCGGAGACGAAAACAAATTTGTCTTCGAAATTCATCCGTTTAGATTCGCGATTCGTTATGCCAATGCATTTTTCCCTGTACATTCATGCATTGAAATTGGAGCTTTGTGTTAAAATGATGGATACAGTCAGTTTCATAAGTTACTTTTAAAAATGATTTTTGTATGCATTTTAAAATTACAACATGTCATAGTGAGAAGCGCCTATTCCACCTAGGGATCCGGGTCGATCCCAATTGTGTGCATGAGCATATCTGTTTGGGCCAAAGTTTAATGTATATTATGTGTGTATTTTCTAAAAAAAAGTAATTTAAGTATGTTTTCGTAGTTAGGTTAGGTAGGATCAACGCAAAATATGAGCAAGCTCCTTGCTTATATTGGGGCTAGATGTGCTGTGTGAATATCTGTAAAATCCATACTAATATTAAAATGTGAAATTCTGTCGCTGTTTGTACGCTTTCACGCCTAAACGGCTGAACGGATTTTATTGAAACTTATATGTTGATAGTAGGTAACCTAGAATAGGTTTTAGGCTACTTTTATTCCCGTTTTCACCCCCACTCCCCTAAAATGGGGGTTGGAAGTTTGTATGGAACATCCGCAATTTTGTAGTACGACGCTGAAATTTGGTATGCGGATTATATGTCAAAAAGAAAAATATGGCATTTTTTTCAAAAATCCACCCCCAAACCCTTCAAATAGGGGAGAAGTATCATATCGTTTTTCGCAGTTTTAAGGTAGATTTTATTGAAACTTGGTATGTTGATAGTAGGTAACCTAGAATAGGTTTAGGCTACTTTTTGTCCCGTTTTCACCCCCACTCCCTCAAATGGGGGTTGGAAGTTTGAATGGAACATTCCGCAATTTTGTAGTACGACGCTGAAATTTATGCGGACTGTTTCAGAAACGAAAAAATATGGCATATTTTTTTTTTCAAAAATCCACCCCCAAACCCTTCAAATAGGGGAGGAAGTGTCATATTCGATTTTTCGCAGTTTTAAGGTAGATTTTATTGAAACTTGGTATGTTGATAGTAGGTAACCTAGAATAGGTTTTAGGCTACTTTTTGTCCCGTTTTCACCCCCCACTCCCTCAAATGGGGGTTGGAAGTTTGTATGGAACATTCCGCAATTTTTGTAGTACGACGCTGAAATTTGTATGCGGACTTTGTCAAAACGAAAAAATATGGCATATTTTTTTCAAAAATCCACCCCCAAACCCTTCAAATAGGGGAGGAAGTCATATCTTTTCGCAGTTTTAAGGTAGATTTTATTGAAACTTGGTATGTTGATAGTAGGTAACCTAGAATAGGTTTTAGGCTACTTTTTGTCCCGTTTTCACCCCCACTCCCCTCAAATGGGGTTGGAAGTTTGTATGGAACATTCCGCAATTTTTGTAGTACGACGCTGAAATTTGATATGCGGACTTTGTCAGAAACGAAAAAATATGGCATATTTTTTTTCAAAAATCCACCCCAAACCCTTCAAATAGGGGAGGAAGTGTCATATTCGATTTTTCGCAGTTTTAAGGTAGATTTTATTGAAACTTGGTATGTTGATAGTAGGTAACCTAGAATAGGTTTTAGGCTACTTTTTGTCCCGTTTTCACCCCCACTCCCTCAAATGGGGTTGGAAGTTTGTATGGAACATTCCGCAATTTTTGTAGTACGACGCTGAAATTTGTATGCGGACTTTGTCAGAAACGAAAAAATATGGCATATTTTTTTTCAAAAATCCACCCCAAACCCTTCAAATAGGGGAGGAAGTGTCATATCGATTTTTCGCAGTTTTAAGGTAGATTTTATTGAAACTTGGTATGTTGATAGTAGGTAACCTAGAATAGGTTTAGGCTACTTTTTGTCCCGTTTTCACCCCCACTTCCCTCAAATGGGGGTTGGAAGTTTGTATGGAACATTCCGCAATTTTGTAGTACGACGCTGAAATTTGTATGCGGACTTTGTCAGAAACGAAAAATATGGCATATTTTTTCTTAAAAATCCACCCCCAAACCCTTCAAATAGGGGAGGAAGTGTCATATCCGATTTTTCGCAGTTTTAAGGTAGATTTTATTGAAACTTGGTATGTTGATAGTAGGTAACCTAGAATAGGTTTTAGGCTACTTTTTGTCCCGTTTTCACCCCCACTCCCCTCAAATGGGGGTTGGAAGTTTGTATGGAACATTCCGCAATTTTTGTAGTACGACGCTGAAATTTGGTATGCGGACTATTGTCAGAAACGAAAAAATATGGCATATTTTTTTTAAAAATCCACCCCCAAACCCTTCAAATAGGGGAGGAAGTGTCATATTCGATTTTTCGCAGTTTTAAGGTAGATTTTATTGAAACTTGGTATGTTGATAGTAGGTAACCTAGAATAGGTTTTAGGCTACTTTTTGTCCCGTTTTCACCCCCCACTCCCTCAAATGGGGGTTGGAAGTTTGTATGGAACATTCCGCAATTTTTGTAGTACGACGCTGAAATTTGGTATGCGGACTATTTGTCAGAAACGAAAAAATAGCATATTTTTTTTTTCAAAAATCCACCCCAAACCCTTCAAATAGGGAGGAAGTATCATATCCGATTTTTCGCAGTTTTAAGGTAGATTTTATTGAAACTTGGTATGTTGATAAAAGGTAACCTAGAATATATATATATATATATATATGTGTGTGCGTTTTCTAATGGCACCAAATCTTTAAAGTTAGGGAAGGAATCCTACTTAGGATTATATATATATATATATATATATATAATCCAAGTAAATTTCTGAATATATATATATATATTTATTCAGAAATTTTACCCAAAAACCTTTGTACTGATATAATATATAAATATATATGTAATTAGTGATGTATATAGATGTATTTTTTTGGAAATAGACCCCGAAACCTTTAAAGGTGTGGGGGGAATCCTATGTATAGTTATATATGTACATATATCCACAAAATTGACCCCAAAACCTTTTAAATTGGGGGAGGGGGGAGGGAGGGGATCCGTTTTTGGAAATGGACTCCAAAACTTTTAAACTTGGCGGGGATTCCTATGTATAGTGATATATATGAATACATAATTTCTTTAGAAGTTTAAACAGTTTACAAGGTAGAAAGCTAAAAATAAGTATGATGGCTATTAGTCATGAACAATAAATCTTGCATATTGAAGTTTTTGCAAACCGGCCCTTAAAGCCTTAAATAAGAAAAAGAAAAAGCAGTGTTGCAGTGTTGAAATTATTCTGTCTATTTCCGAAAAAAAACATATATATATGCTTTTTTTTTCGGAAATAGACCCCAAAACCTTTAAAGGTTTGGAGGGAAGCCTATGTACAGTTATATATATATATCCACACAATTGACCCCAAAAACTTTTAAATTGGGGGAAGGGGGGGGGAGAGGGGATCAGTTTTTGGAAATAGACTCCAAAACTTTTAAACTTGGGCGGGGGATTCCTATGTATACTGAAATATATGTATACATAAATTTTCTTTATAAGTTTACAAGGTAGAAAGCTATAAATAAGTATGATGGCTATTTGTCATGAACAATAAATGCATATTGAAGTTCTTGCAAACCGGCCCTTAAAGCCTTAAATAAGAAAAAGAAGAAGCAGTGTAGCAGTATTGAAATTATTCTGTTTTCGTTACCAGGAAAGTGGAGCCATCCACTTGGTCAATTTTGTCATCCCGAATTTAACGCGGGCGAAGCCGCGGGCAAAAGCTAGTATTTATATAACTACAATATAAAAAACTACACAAGGTTATTCTTCAATGAAGTCGGAAATACTAATAAAATACTTTTGGATAACTGGGATCGGTTTCTTGTTTATAAGTCTATTTCATGGTGTCCTGAATAGATCCAGGTAGATAATTACTTCTTAATATAATTCAACAAAATCTTCACGTGTCCTCAATTGTGTGTGATTTCAAGTTTGATTGTATATATATTTTATATTATGCGTCTTCTTAGATGAGATGTTGTTTATAAATTAAATGAACAGTTAAATATATGGTGTCATATTATGTACAAAATTATTTGAAGGCAACATATAGGTAAGTGATCAAAACACTTTGGTTCAATAAACATATATTTTATGAATCCTTAAAATATTATTGAATCGCCATAAACAAGATTCCACAATAATAATTTCTATACATACGTTATGTTATTAGCTTTAAATTAATTCCATAGTTTAACATTTTTGCAAATGCACGCACAGTTGCGAGTCGGTGAACATTTGGCACAGCTGGCGAGAGCGCACGCGCGGCTCACCTAGTTTGCTCAGAGTGGCAAACATGACACGTCCACTGGATCGATGTCAATGCCTCGAACCCTCGCTTTACGAATTTAATTCACAATAAGTAACAACACTTTTGTATGCGTCCGCGCACAATACCTATTCAGATTTATTGAGGAGCGCTGAATCGGTAATCGGCTGTCTGGCGGTCGCTCACCCTTCGTTTTATTAATACATTGCCAAAAGGATACCACTTAAACAGGACAAAAGCATTTTTAAAATTTTGTTTTATTTGTCATATCAATAAACGCTCGCAATGCACCTTCGGGGATGTCTCAAGTTACATTTTAATTAGAAAGTGAATAATAATAGCAAGATACTTATGTATAATAAAGCAAAGAGTAAATAGTTCAATATTCATCTTCATCATTTTAAAAGTTAGACGAAATATAATTGTTAATAAAAGAAAGCTTTCGTCAAAGCTTCTGATAATTGTAAAGATATTTCCTGGAGTTGGTACAAAACTGAAATATCATCTTTATGTCCGTAACGTACTCTTTCAGCGATTGTAATTGAGCTGCTTCATATTTGGTAGCTTGATTTATTTCTTCATGATAACTTCAAGATCTTCTATGTACGTGTGGCTGCCTCTGCCTCTGCTTACTCATAATTAAGTTTCGAACATTTAGAGTAAGTCAGTTCAATATCTTCTTCGCTTTTAGTAGTGCTTCATTTATCATCGCTTGTAACAGATTATCTTCCTGAGGTTGTTCGATGTCATCACTGATATGTAGGTCATCTAAACAGACAAAAATATTTCATAAATCCTTTACATTGTCAATCGTCATTGCTGAACCAATTTTTGAAACTCAGCTAGCTGAGCATGTAAGTGTTTATCTAAAAAATATTCTAAACTAGCATTAAAATAAAAAATGCTTGTTATATTTATACATTTTTATACAAAGCTTCTAATTGATATCTAAGAAGGACAAAAACATAAACTGGAAAACTAGTGTAACTACGAGTACTATTCTGTTTAATTTTAAAAGAGCTTCATTTCTCATGATATATCTTCTGGTTAGTCTGAATGTCAGTTATGAGACAAGCGTGAGGTAGAAACCGCATCCACTTTACTAAATCAATCGACAGATAGATTGTTAACCCCTATCATCACTACAGCCTAAAATCCTCTGCTGAACGAGCCCGCCCCTAATGATATCCACGCAGACCTATTCCTTGCAGTTGACATCCATCTGCTACCCCAACCTTAACCAGGTCATCAGACCATCCGGTTGAGTGTCGGCCTATGCTTCATTTCCGTTATGAAGGATTTTTCCTACAAAACTTTTTATGCTATTAATGCTTATTGTTGTATCTAACATTTATCATATGAGCGCCTAAGGCGCTAAACCGATGCTTTTTGTATCGCCAGCCTCGTCTTTATTTGGCAAAGTACTCACGAGCAGTACTATACATCGTATATAAGTATAATGTCTAATGTCTTATCACAACAATGATGCTTCAACTTCGCTTATATTTGAACTCAATTGAATAAGTAAGAAATATGACAAAACTGCTAAAATAAGAGAAAAATGCT